>OY735259.1:10733236-10860764 GCA_963457715.1 Argyresthia albistria | reverse complement strand
GGTGGATTAGTGCACGGTTTGCTGGATGCTGATCAAGTTAACAGATTGGTGAATCAGCCAATTCAAGATAGCGGCACGTGATTGGTTGGAACTGATTTAACCAACCTGTTAACTAAACCAGGGCGCAGGAAACCGGGCGTAAATGGCTTGTTAATTTTGGACGAGCGCGAAGCCACGGATGCCTGGAAGGCCCGCTCGAAGGAGACTTTAGTATAACCGTTATTGATCCACGAGAATGGAATGGGTCTAAGCTTTCATGGTTCCGCTATTTGAGTTTAACCCCTTCACTCGCAGCACACCGCTCGAACGACCGAACAATGGCGAACTATTGTTTATAAGTATATAGTGCGAGAATGTGGCAGGTTCTGCGAGATGACTGTATCACAGTGCTGTCCTCAGATTATTTATTTTGTATATTTTGAAATTAATGAATTGGTAATTGAATTGAATACTTATCAAATATGGAATATTATTTAATTAATGTTTATTGTATTTGTCTAGCGCATTGGTTTAGTTTGTAATGCTATACAATTTAATTTGAATAATAAATAAAAATAAATAAATAAATAAATAAGATTTGTCGGCGAACCAGTTACGAATACCAGATGTATTTTAAGTACTTAATCCACATCGCACTACTCCATTGCCGTGATAACGGCTAAGTCCGCTTACTTCTACTTATTTAGAGCGGGCCTTCCAGGCCTAAGGTTTTGGGAGTAGGCGCCATTCGGTCGATTAGCACTCCAGTGATTACAGGGCCGGGAGTAGCGTCGAGGAATGGCATAGGTTTTGGCTTGTCGACCCTTCGGACAGTGCCGAGACGCGCCGCGTCGGCTACAAACAAACCAGAATTTTGCGCCCTCGCTATAACGATTGCCGCGCTAATCGGGCCCAGCTTACCCAATCGGCAGATAGGTGCGCAGTAGAAGCGTCAGTCGCGGTTGGTTGGTGGTGAACAGATTGTAGACGGTCAGCACAGCCCAGATAGGCAGTGAGGTGGGGCGCACGAACACAGAGACGCAGGCTAGCCACACCCACAGGCTGCTCTCTGTAATGGGGTATGATTTTACATTGAGAACTGAGATTGTCAGTTAGATTTTGTTAATTAATATTGTTGAGAACTGAGAATGTTAGTTACATTTTGTTAGTTAATTTAGTTTCAGTTTGTGAGAGTTACACAGTTTGTGGCTTCTAATTTGTTGTTTGGTTATTAATCTATTATTGGTATTAGCTGAGGTTTTTCAGATTTATCTAGATATCAACAACATAAACACCTTTTTCCAAATGGGTTGGCATAGTGTTGATTTGTCAGTAACTAATTTAAAAACAGAGGTAATTTGTACTTGAATAGCAATTTAATATTTTGATTGATAACCAGAGATCGGATATTCGGATGCATATTTACCTAAAGTTTGTTTTTAACTGTAAAAGTATGAAAGCGGCTTCTAAATTTATTTTTTTATCTAGCCCATTGCGGTGTCCCACAGCTGGGCAAAGGCTTCACCGGTTCGAGCCCACACATCTCTGGCTGCAGTTTGTTCCATCCACCCCGGCAGGAACTTATCCAGGTTGTCCCTCCATCTCCTACTGGGCCTTCCCCTTCTCGGGTGTATAATAAACTTTAAACTTTATTGCACAAAAACAGAATACAGACACTTAATAATGAAAAAAACATGTACAAAAGCGAGCTTATCTCTAATAAGAGATCTCTTCCAGCAAACCTAGGATGGACAGGATTAATTAACAAAATAATAATAATTTATCTCAAAAAAAAAACCGGGTAAAAGGTATCTCGATATTGTGTAACTTATCGGATGCATATTTATTTAGCGTTAATATTTGATCCCTGATGCAAATATGTGTATTGTGTATGTAAGGGTACAAGAAGGTCTGAAAAAAAAAAAAATATATATATGTTTTGATAACCCCTCGAGTGTCCAAGGGCACTCAACGGGTTAAATTATGTTTCCATATGTATTAATTATCAGTAACTAGCATTTTAATCACTATCTATCACTATGATTTGATCACTTAAATCAGAATTGTTTCGATAGCAAAGCGCATTCCATATTAGCCAACACCTGAACTTTAGGTAAATATGCATCCGAATATCCGATCACTGTTGATAACTAAGGACGTAAAATGTTGTATGTGGCAATCAGTCTCCAAACTAAACACACGCCACCGACGAGCTAAATGCGTCATTATGGACTCTTGAGATGAGAGCAATCAGTAGGTACACTATTGCTATCCAATGCCTCTGGTTTGTTGTTGTTGCCTTCTTAGTAACCTATTTGACTGAGAAATGCTTCAAGGAAATAATAATCACCTTTCTCATATCTTGCCAAAGTACCATCCTTGAACGGGAAGACTGACAAGGCAATAGCCACCAGTGCAGTCTCCAAAGTCTGTAGCAGGGTGCGTCCAGAGGTATAGAACCAGAACCAGGAAGTGAGGACAAGGAGTAGCGCCCACTTTCTACCGCCAGTCCACTTGTAGAAGCTGTAGTCCGCCACCGCACTGATTAGAGCTTGGAGGATGCGAGGCAGAAGAACCTACAAATAAAAGGCATTTCAAATGATACATCTTCTTTCTTTATTAGTTGTTTCCTCATGACAGATATCAGTATTTATGAGGATATGTAGATCAATGATATAGGACAATGGTTTCAATAAAAATGAAATCATTTGTCTTTATTAGACATTTTTATAATTCTGGCATCTTATTTAGATTTAACTGGTTCACTCTCAGAAGCACACTGGTCGTACAACCGAACAATAGAGAGCAATAGATAGATAAGATGTGTTGATGAAGGGGTTAAAATCAAACTTACCACAGCCTCCGGATGGTCCAGTCCAGTCAGATTCAACACTGCATACAGTCCAGCCACCACACTCGGGTACAAGTAGCTTCGGATCCCCTTCTTCCATTCCCAAGTCAACGCACCATACCCGAACGCCTGCTTGTGAGCTACCTCCAGGGTCTGCCAGTACTCATCAGGGACGTACCAGGTCTGTACCAAGAATACCGACAGAATCCGCACAACAACTATGAGAGTAGCCACATGCAGTGGCCTCAGCCCCTTTAGCAATGCCATTCTTGCTCCCGCCTAAAACAAACGAAGAGGTTACATTTCTCATCTAAAAATAGAAGGAACGTGCGTACGGCTACGCAGAAGTTTTTGAGATTGTTACAAATCAAAACCTGTTTCAAAGTCTGTTGGAGATAGGAATTCTGGTTCTAATAAGAAATTGGAAAGTTGAGGCGTCTATCAAGCGAAACAAACTTTGGTGGAAAAAGTGTCAGAGACGCTACCTGCTAAATATCAATAAATATGAATGAATAGTTTAGATTTATTGATGGATTGTTATTACCGAATGTTTATTTACTATTTTAGCACAAAAATCACACGTTTATTGTAATGTAAATAGTAATAAAAACAATATTTTTGTACAAACCACTAACCTCAATCGCCACTGCCGCCGCGTAGTAGTGATGTGCCCAGCCGGTTTTTATCGTAAATAGTAGCAATCGAATCTACACGATCCGTTTCAAATTATAATCGAATGGAGTATTAAAATGAATCGATTTTACAAAAACTGCAGACTGATTGCGAAATCATTACGATTACGTTCTGGGCATAGTCACCGATCTCTATGATCTTTTTGGCTCTAGGCTCGCCTCGCGCACGGACGATGACGACGACGACGACGCGATTGCACATCACTATGCACTAGGCGCGTCAAGCGTCAACTAGCAATGTTCGAAAACTTAAAAATTAGAAATATTTTCGACAAATATTTAATTATACAATTAAATAGAGCCAGATGAGTGCATTTCGAGATAAAAAGGATTACGATATTTGGTATTTTTGTGGAGTTCGTTATGGTAATAAAAATAATCGACAAAACACAAAAGTTTTTAAGTTGAAACGACTACGCAAACACAAAGTTTCGGAACGTTAGATTTCAAATGTTGATTTCTGTGTGATCGCTGGCTGCGCGCTCGCTCGTAAATATGATAAAAAATATGCTTTGCAAACCGTGAAAATGGGTATAAAAGTTATTCTAACTGTGGTACACATTATTACCAATGTATTATGTGGGTTTACATTATTTTTTCCTTTACAGACGATATAAACAATGAAACTTTGGATCTTTCAAAGCGTGGGTTGAAGAAAGTGGAGAAAGCGCCAGCAGATGATTCAAAGCCCATTATTAATTTGATCCTCGATCAAAATGAACTGCAGCGGTTGGACAACATCGACACATACACACGAGTTGAAAACGTAAGTCTGTAATTGATAGCAATTAAGAATGCAGAACACAGTCTTATTTGAGTGATGAGCTCATGAATTGTAAATAAACGTTTTCCACTGGCTTAATACACAGAAAACTAGGACAGTGAGTGGCAAAAAAAGAGATTTACATCACTAATCTCTGTTTTCACTGTATTAGAGAAAATGTTTTACTTTACATTCATACAAACAAAACTCCAATCATGTGTAGAGAATGAATGTTCCCTATAGTCAATTTATAACCCTGTATAAACACATATACAAGTTTAAATCACCTATTAACAATAACATGCCTACATAAGACCATAGGAATGTTAATTAATTTATCTATTCATTCAAAATCTCAACAAATCAAACACAAAATCAACATTCACAAGGTAAGAATCTCCTTTAAATATAATTCAACATTTTGCTTCAGCTCTCAATCTGCAACAACTTCCTTCTCCGCATGCACGGTGTCTCCCGCCTGACGAACATCCGAGTGCTGGCACTCAACAACAACGGCATCTTACAAATTGAGGGGCTGAAAGACCTGACTTACTTGAAAGTCTTGAAATTAGCTGGTATGTTCATTTGTATGTTTATTGAAGTTTATTTCTCATAGGATATCTTTCTCAAATATAATGGGTCAAAATGAAAGTGGATGACAAAAATTTAATTGTTGCACTCAATACACAGAAAAACTTATGATGATGATGATGATGACAAATTAAATACAAACTGGGACTGATGGACTGATGACATTGCCAAAACTGTCAGGTATCAGTGAATCAAGTTGGCCCAACACTCAATAAATGGTTTAGAGGAGGCCCTCACTCTACAGTGGACGCTGAAGGCTGGATAGATAGACAAACTTACCAAACCCTGTGTTAATGTTTTAGGTAACAACATCAAGTCGATAGAACATCTCAACAACAACACACATCTGGAACACCTGGATCTCTCCAACAACCAGATCTCATTCATTGCTGACATCTCATACTTAAAAAGCTTGAAGGTAAGCTGTAAACTCGCACATTATTCAACAGTGCTCATAAGCACTAAAACCTGTACAATAATATACATACACTAAAGACTAAAGTCATATAAGAATTGAAGACCTCTGTGGTATTGAGGTTGAGAGATCCCAGATTCAAATCTCAGCTGTGTATAAAGAACAATCCCAGGTCTTGGATGTCATGAAAAAACTGAAACTTGTAATTTGTTTTTACCTGGATGACATTATACATCCAGCCTTTTCGTGACTTTGCAGTGTTTGTTTATAGTCATTGTCATGGGATAAATTGTGGCTGTTAGGATCGATCACATATTCGTTTATATTGTGTTCTATGTGTGGACTCGTAGGCTCGTGTTTGTGTATACAGGGTGTAACAGAAGGGTGTAGTCATATTTTAGGGGTTGTTCATCATTCTATTTTTATTTATTTATTTTCTTTATTTGAGACATCAACAGCACAATACACATTAATTCATACAAAGAAATAAAATACAGTTAATAAGGCCAATGACAGATGGCCACAGAAGTACAGTAAACATAATGTGAATAGGAGCTGACGTTATCCTTAAAATTAGTTATTAAGTAGTTAAGTGTTGTTATTCTGTAAGTATGTGTTTGTGTGTGCATGTGTGTGAACTTTAATTTTCACTTCTCTATACAAATCAGCTGACCGCCCGGAGCAAAATATATGGAGCAATGAAAAAAAAAGTTGCTCTGATCAAATAGGTTTCATAGTAAAAGTTGCTCAGAATGGTCTTCCTAACAACCCCCTAAAACATGACTACACCCTTCTGTGACACCCTGTATAGACGACATTCGCTTTCCAAGTGGTGAGGTTTATAGTCTATTCATGATAAGAATGCAGTAAAGTCATCACTGTCCGGCGGCCTAGCCACGCCCCGTAACCAATCAAATCGTTTCCAATTATCAAGCCAAGTTCACAGTGACCAGTTGAAGGCAAACTTTCGAATACGAAGGTTGTGTCCTGTCCTGTGAGTGTGTGTTAATAGATTTAAATTTCACTGCATTCTTATCACGAATAGACTGTAAGTAAGAGTCCGGTTTTTTTAAAAGTTTTTTAACATCTCAGCACCTAAACCTGGAGCGCAACCGCATCATCGACCTGCGGCAATGCGACCGCTACCTGCCCGCCTCGCTGGAACAGTTGACACTGGCGCACAACAACATCGGAGACCTGAACGAGCTCGCCCACCTGGTCCACTTGACACGCCTGGACACGTTCGCGGTGCTGGGGAATCCGTGTGTGGCGTCGGCGGGGAAGGACAAGCTGTATCCTTTGTTAATACTAAGTTGGGTTGTGTGTGTAATCTAATAAATCTGAAGTTGAAGCATTATGTACAAAATGATCGAAGACAAAATGGCTTGACAATCTCAGACTTGTATATTTCCAGCTGTTTTTAGGGTGCCGTACCCGAAGGGTGCCAAACGGGACCCTATTACTAAGGCTCCGCAGTCCGTCTGTCCGTCAGCGGGTCCTAGAGCATGAACCGTAATATCTAGAAAGTTGAAATCACAGAATGTATATATCTGTTGCCTCAACAGCAACAAATACAAGAGATATTAGAAATTAACGGGGATCCCCATTCAAGAGACTTCTTTTGATACATCCACGCATTTCAATATGATGGTATATTTCGCGTCAACCTACATCGTTGAGGTAGCTCAGGTATGAAGTAGGCTCTCAATCCGTAGGCCGTGAGTTCAAATCCTCGTTAGGTTAGGGCATAATATTTATCTATAATTTATTTTTTTTGTTTTTGTTTTATTGTTTTGAGTGCTTAAGTTTTGTTATACGATAGTACGGTACCCTTCGTGTGCGATTCCGATGCACTTGACCGATTTTTTATAAAGTCAATTTCGTGCAAAAATAAATAGCTTTGATACCACGCACCACATGACACGTCACTTTTTGTTAGTTTGTAGCTAGAGTAGATGGCATGGTTAAGAAGAAGCTTCTATCTAGGTGAAAAGAGCTGGGTGTTTGATGTGTGTATGTTGTGTTGTGTTTCTTTGGCATACATTTTTATACCGAGATTCTCACCGTGTGCAAGCTTAGACTTGACATTGGCAGAATTGTCGTCAACAGCATAGTAGCCACATCCAAGAATTGATTGATTGATTGATTGTAATAAGTTGCCTTGACTCGCCACGACAGAGGGTTCGACTATCGCCCGTTTGTGCTCAACTGGATCATGAGCGTCAAAACCATTGATGGGTTCATCGTCAGCGCCATTGAAAGGTAATATTATTAACTTAATTTCAATACTACGACGACATATAATTATTATTATAATCATTTATTTCCGGACATACAGGGTGACTGTGAAACCCCTAGCTATATTTTAAGAGGTTGTTAGGGACATAATTCTGAGCAACTTTCACTAAAACCGATCTGATCAGAGCAACTTTATTTTTCACTTCTCCATACAAATCGGCTGTCCCACTCAGGACAAAATGTACATAGTTAAAGTTGCTAAGAATGACATCCCTAACAACCCCTTTAAAATATAGCTCGGGTTTCATATTCACCCTGTATAGTCTATTATACACATGATGAGATTACAAGTAAATAAAATTTATGTAAAATTGTAAAATTCCAAAATAAATGTCAACTTTTAAAACCAGATTAACAATAGCAAATTCAACATAGGATAATGTATCCTACTTTGGTGCCCACATCAACGTATGGTTCAGTTCGCACCAATTTCTTGGCACCTTAGTGCCGCATGGAGGGGGTGACCTTTCTATTTCCCAGAGGGTTACAGAGAGAGAGGTCACCCGGAAGGAGTTTTATCTGCACACGGCACTCAAGTCATCAGGTGGCAAGCTAGACCTGTATTTGTATGTTTGTGATTTACATAGTATCAATAAGCACATACTAAAAGTAATTATCAACTGTCATTCAATCCATTTTTAATTTCACATCTAAAATAACATTTAGATAAATACCTAAGTATGTAATAGATTACCGAATTGCCCATAGCAACAACACCTACTATTACCAATTACCACGCCCAACTACGCATCTCTTCCGCTAATTAACTGCATTTTGAATATCAAACAACGGGACATTGTGCTCAATTATGCATTTCACACGCATCAGTGTGCACGCGTATCGCGCATCGCCTCAAACGAGTAAAGTACTAGAATAATATTCATGAGGAATCTCGTCGGTTATTTCATGCGACTGTATAAATTATACTATTATTATCTTCACATGATCCTTGCGTGTAGAGGCTTTGCTAATCTGAGATTATTATTGATTGTGAGATTTATTAGCTTGATACAGAATTTTAAGAAAGTTTGTACAGAATGATCTAAGGTTTTAAGAAGTTTAATACAATCATATAAACCCAAACGTATAAATCCAAAATCCTGCACAATGAGTGATCTCTCATACGGTATTCCCTCCACCAACCCACACTGAGCCAGAGTGGTGTAATATGCTTCAATCTTACTGTTATCCGGGTAAAGACCTGTGCCCCTCGGTGGGGGCACTAATGGGCTTCATTCAACCTTCAGTTCTGATCTTCTCTCACACCCCCAGCCTAAAGGCGGAATGGCTGTACAGCCAAGGCAAGGGCCGCCACTTCTGCCCGGGCCAGCACCAGGAGTTGTGCGGGTACCTCGCCACGAGCTGCCCGCTCACCGCGGACGCGCTCGAGACCGACGACCAGAGGAAGCTGAGGGTGATACTGAGCAAGGTAAGCCCTCTTTACATCATCATCATCAGCTTGGAGACGCAGACCAACCGCAGCGGTGACTGTAATGGGCGCTACGTCCGTGCCAAATCTAAACTGACTGTCGCCTATTTGCCATCAATGATACCCAAATCGCTCGCCTGAATTCATGTGTCTAAAATCAATCCCACAATCATATGCGTATTTGTGCATCGTTATGTTTGTGTTTTTATCCTTGAGTTACGTGTGTCGTTGTTTGTTTCAAATCGATATTTAATACTGTAGTGTAGATCTTACAAATATGCTTAGTACACGTTATGTTAAAAAAAAAACAATCACTTAATTGGACCACTGTGGGAGAAGGAAAGCTAGCTAAGTAACTCCCTTTTAGTCTTTGTGAGTATTCATTCTCACTGTACTTACCTAGGTAATGTCATTTAATATATGCGCAGAATTTCGTCCGTAATTCTCTGCCCAGTTTGATTTATATACTTTATACTTTATTGCACAAAAACAGAATACAGACACTTAATAATGGGAAAACACAACATGTACAAAGGCGAGCATATCTCTAATAAGAGATCTCTTATATGATTTGTGATTGATCATCTTTAATTGGTGCGGGTGACACGCACGACACCCCTCAGCAGGCGCACATGGCTCTCAGTACCTACAGATTTCCATTTGTTCCGATCTTAGGCCATCTGCTCTTATTCGGAGAGCTTAGGGTAATCTTTCTCCGTTGAACGTCGCAACATTGTTTTGGGCCGAGCTTTCTTCCGATTGCCTCTTTTTAACCGACTACACAAAAAAAGGAGGTTTACAATATTCGTCCGGATGTTTTTTTTTATGTATGTGCCCCGATTGCGCCTAGACGGATGGACCGATTTGGATTTTTTTGTTGTTTGAAATGGTTTATCTTCCAATTGGTCCAATTGACACCAGGTCAGGATCTGATGATGGGATCCTGGAGAAATCGAGGGAACTCTTCAAATATTATAGACCTATAGTGATTTTTGTGTTTTTCATAATAACTCGTGCATTTGTGATGATGAAGACCACACATGGCCACCAGTACTGCTCAATACTAGGTACAAATGAAATCTACTATGCGTTGCTGACGGGCAACGCATAGCCTAAACCGGTGGACCTAGAGCCATGAAACTTTGTACAGGGGTTCCTTATGTAGCGTGGGGTAGCACTGAGATGGGATTTGACGAAATGAATTCCCCAATGGGGGGGGGGGGGGCATAGGGGGTTACAAATAGGGTTTGCGGAAGTCGATTTTTTTTAAGTTTTACTTTTTGTTTCAATTATCATCATCATCTCATCCTGAGTAGGGGTATAGGGCTCTCAGTACAGATTTCCATTTGTTCCGATCTTGGGCCTCTTGCTCCGTCGAACGTCACGCTGTTTTGGGCCGACCTTAGTTCCGTTTGCCTCTTTTGGTACTACCGAAGTGTTTTGCTTGCTTTCGCTAAACAAAAGCTTTCCAACCCACTTTATATACTTAGAGGAAAATAAAACCTGCTATGACGGTATGGTGAGTTTTCCTCTTTGGCTAGTTTCATACCCCAAAACCTCTCGCTTATTTACAGCCTGGATGGACTTCCACATAGAGTTGTTGATTGTGATAGACAAATGTGTACCTAATAAAAAACAACAAATTAGTTATTTATTGCCCCATGGTGTTTCCAGGCTCAGCAGCACCAGCAGCAACTCAAAGATCAAAGCCACGGCCCGAACAAATCTAAACTGCAGTCGCCTCGCATGCAATGTAAGTCCACAAAAACAAAGATATACACACAATACTTAATTTCCTTAGATTAGACTGATAATATTTGTGTCTCACCTTTCTTCCTAAAACTTTACCTAAATAACACACACATACAAACAACACTCAAACACTTCACTCTACATTTACACTCCACATTAGTTCCATCTATTGCACTACACTACACTCTCACTGCTCCTTTTTAATGTTGAATTTTTATTGTGTATCGATAATTTTCTTATAGTTTTGTTATTATATAGTAGTAATTTTGTTTAAAATTACCTGTGTACCCACTGGGATGTAACTGTCTCCCATGATACAGGTTTTTCCTACTTTGGGAGGCAGGGACCTTAAATCTGTAAAATGTTATTATTTTGAACAATAAATTATTCTTTATTCTTATGACCGTAAGATCTTGATTTCAAATCGATAATGTTTCATCGGTTCATCGCATGGACATCGGAGTGATTCTCGAGTACGGAATTGTGCGACCGTGGCGTGGGACCAATCGATACACTATTGGGTCTCAGACCGTCGCGTCTTACGGACGTTTTCAATAACCCATCTATCCTCAATCGGCAGATAGATCACTACCTTTCCCTATAGTATTACAGGTAGCATTGTGTGTATTTTAGTAGGTATATATTTATATAGGTATTATAATATACTTCGGTTATAATTAGAAATATTAGAATGCATATCATATTTATGTAATAGTATGTTCAGTTGGTTGTTGTACACATAGGTCTAGCCCCTGTTGTTATTAACCTCTCTCATCAGAACTTGGTTTGCTGGAAGAGATCTCTTTTTAGAGATAAGCTCGCCTTTGTACACTATTTTTATTTACTTTTGATTTATTTCAACTAATTGTGTGCAATAAAGAAATTATGAATAGACAGGGTCGAATTTGACATAAGTTCCATAGTGCAACTGTCAAATCTAACTGCAGTAATGTGAAAACAGAGACTATATATCCAATTGACTGCGCCTGCGGGGGAATGCGGCTCGCCAAAGTTTGTTGTATTCAACAAACGTTCGCATACGCAACCTCTGTACGATGACGGGCCGCCAGACAGTTTCGCAGCGGCTGACCAATCACAGCTCTCTTACCTCGTCCCCCGCCGCCCGTAAATTGGTGAGTTGTGTTTCAAAGGAAAATGTATCTATGCGCTCTCCACTGGATAAGTGCTCCCTGCGTGAAAATCATGGATAGATAGGATATTGAAAATGGACGTTAGTCTTCCAACAATATTTTGGCTGATGAGTGACGTTTAAAGGAAGGCGCCAATTTTACGCAACCTAACGCAACGATCCTGTCATCTACACGGACCTTTCATTCCTCACTGGTCATCAAGCGTTCGTCCCACCTGTCACCGTGCGCCACAAACGCGACACAGCCCTGCGCAGCGAGCGAAAGTAGGTAACGAACGCTCCTAAACGGCCTCTGATTCGAGTTGCTGTGCCCGTAAGGGTCCATAATGTGAGACAATTTATTATAATTATTAAGACTGAATGTACCATTGTGGAATGCAAACAAACTATTGAGTATTGAGAACTATTGAGTATTGATTTACTACTGTTGTATATGTATACTGTGGTTCCAGCGCGCATGAGTCCGCGCCTCATGGGCCGCTCGCCCGACCGGCTCACGTCGAGCTACCACTCCGGCAAGCTGACGTCACACCCGGACTCGCCCCCCCTCTCCGTCATGAGCCAGAGCTTCGACTCGCCCGGGCTGTTGCCGCAGCTCGAGAGCAGGCACGCGCCCGAGAGAGGCGAGTGACACTGAGTGAACCATGTGGGGGAGTGAGTGAACCATCTGGGAGAGTGAGTGAATGAATCAGTCAGGTTAGGTTAGCTCGTTGGACCGGCTCACGTGGAGCTACCACTCTGGCAAGCTGACGTCACACCCGGACCCGCCCCCCCTCTCCGTCATGAGTGGGAGCTTCGACTCGCCCGGGCTGTTGCCGCAGCTCGAGAGCAGGCACGCGCCCGAGAGAGGCGAGTGACACTGAGTGAACCATGTGGGGGAGTGAGTGAACCATCTGGGAGAGTGAGTGAATGAATCAGTCAGGTTAGGATAGCTCGTTGGACCGGCTCACGTGGAGCTACCACTCTGGCAAGCTGACGTCACACTCGGACCCGCCCCCCCCCTCTCCGTCATGAGTGGGAGAGTGAGTGAACCATGTGGGAGAGTGAGTGAACCATGTGGGAGAGTGAGTGAACCATGTGGGAGAGTGAGTGAACCATATGGGAGAGTGAGTGAACTATGTGGGGGAGTGAGTGAACCATCTGGGAGAGTGAGTGAACCATGTGGGAGAGTGAGTGAACCATATGGGAGAGTGAGTGAACAAATTAGAAAGGTGAGGAAGAAGATGAGCATTGAATTAAAATTGTGAGGGAGTGAAATTAATTAGTCTGGTAAGGTTAAGAAGGTGATACGCATTGAATGAAACATTAAGAACATGAATGAATTAACGAATGAATTAGGGTTAATTGAGGTTAGGAGAGCAATGAGCATTGAATGATATATTGAAAGCGTGAATGGATGAACGAATGAATTAGTTAGGCTCCAGGTTTGTTTAATATAACAAAGCTGCATTTTTCTCTATACGAACAAAAAAGATGGAAGATCAGCCGAACAGAACATTTTGCCGAAGCCTGAAATGCATTACGTTTGTAAGCCCCTTACTCCACTACCGCGGTGAACCATGTGCAAACAAAACTACTGTGCCTGCTAAATCGTTAACCAAATCAACCTCCCACTCCAGAGTCGACGAAACCAGCCAACCAGTCCCTAGAGGCCGCGTCCAAGATGGTGCCAGTACCGGAGTCGCTCATGAGCCCAGACTACCAAGAGCCGTTGTACGATATGCATCGGCCGCTCAAGCTGAACTCCAACACTTCGTCTAGTAATAGCAGCGTGCAGGAAGAGAGACGACAGATTGTGCCGCCTAATAGCATCAGTAAGAGTATGAAAGGTAAGCACCTGTCGCTCATTAACCCCTTCACTCTCAGAAGCACACCGTTCGAATGACCGAACAATGGCGAACTATTGTTATATAATATGTGTCGGCGAACCAGTTATTGTACAAACTGACGAGACGACTGAGACTGACGCTATGTCTATCCCTTACTTCCGCAATATGATTCATAATATGAGACGCTGGTGGGTGTTTTATAAAACGTGCCGATTCCCAATACTTCAAAAAAAATTTTATTCAATCAATCAATCAATCAATCGATCAATCATGTCAGTCTACATGCGCGGGGATAGCCGGCTGCTCCAGCCGCGGAGAGTACATCTTCTCCTTCGATTAATTTATTATATAGGTTGTTGTTTCTGTTTCTGTTCTTGTCAATGTTATGTGAATGTTGTCTATGGGTCTATACCTGAAATAAACAGATTGAATTGAATTGAATTGAATTAAGGTATCTAGGTCCTATCTAAAGTAATAAATATCTTAATCCGTATCAGTGTCCAATAAACATAAAAAACACAAACGTAAACATTTACATACAGGCACATACATTGCTTCTGGCCCCACACTAGGATACCCTGTGTCGTGGGAACCAGTAACAACGACATCACAAACATGTAAACAGTCAAGACCTGCGGGTCGATTCTCGCGCCTTCGATATACGGATATCGAAGGCGCGAGAATCGACCCGCTGAAGCCCAACCACGAATAAAGATTCGATAGAAAACTATCGAAACGTCAAATGTCAGTGATCCTTATTCTCTATGACGTTAATGCTCACGAAAACATTCGTGATCGAGGCTCTGAGGGGTTTTTTTGTCCCCAAAAAAAATAATGGACGTATTTGTCCCGTGTTACAGGCTCACCGAAGCTGCCCAAGAGCGCAACCTCAAGTCCCAAGTTCAAATCCAAGATGGAGCAGCGGAAAGGAAGCCTCACGACCTCACAGCCGGAGAAGTTGAACGGAAAACTCAACGGGGTCGGCTGCGACAACAGCCATGCCAAGAGAGAGGCGCATTGCGAAAAAGGGGACATGGAGAAAGAGGTTAGCAATCAGTCAATCACATAAGAAAATTAATCGCTGCGCGTAAATCTTACAATCCTCTGAAATGGACAAACCAGGTTGTATAATGCGTATAAGATAAATGTAGCCCATTAATGTCCCCACCGAGGGGCACAGGCCTTTACCCGGATCCGAGTAAGATTGAGCCATACTCCACCACGCTGGCTCAGTGCGGGTTGGTGGAGGCGTTTTACGACTACTACATACTACGAAGTAGTGATAGTAGCCGGGACCTACAGCTTAACGTGCCATCCGAAACACGGGAGTGTCCCATAATGTACTTAAGACAAATTAATCATCTCATTGGTACATGGTCAGCACCGGGATTCGAACCTGCATCTCCAGCGTGAGAAGCAAGGTGAAACCCACTAGACCATGGAGCTCTTTTGTATAATGCTTATTCGTTTCTATTCTCCGCAGTACGGAGCAGATTTAGATAAAAGGGAAAAAAGAAAATACACATAAGTATCATTGTTGTAATTAACAAATCCATTGTCAGTTGTCGCATACATCGAAATCGGTCATAGATTTGTTAGGCGCTAACGTAATACGTACGATCCATAACCGTAAAAGTACAATCCATGGTAAATTCATTGCGCCTCATTTTCGCTTAGACGTACTAATCGTACTATGCGTGTAATTATTTTTTTTCAATATTCAAGGTATCTAAACCACCGTCGAACCAGAGGCGGCAGAAGAAGTCAAGCGCAGAGTCGATAGCGGCCGTGACGATACAGAGGATGTGGCGCGGATACCGCAGCAGGAACCTGAACAAGGACTCGCTGCGGATCCTTCACGCTATACAGGCGGCGAGGGGCAGGCAGCACATGCAGTGAGTTGTAATGTAATACAGTGACGATACAGAAGGTGTGGCGCGGATACCGCAGCAGGAACCTGAACAAGGACTCGCTGCGGATCCTTCACGCTATACAGGCGGCGAGGGGCAGGCAGCACATGCAGTGAGTTGTAATGTAATACAGTGACGATACAGAAGGTGTGGCGCGGATACCGCAGCAGGAACCTGAACAAGGAGCAAGAGCTTTAGCAGTCAGTTAAAGAAGTTGAATGATCAAATAAATGAATGTGTAAAAGGTTGGGTAAACTAATGGTGATTGACACATTGATACATTATGCTTCCAGAAGGCTGACATGCGACATGGAAGCGACAAAAGCAGCGTTGGACAGCGAACGCAAGATTCAACAACTGCAGATGCAAGCGATCAACGCACTGTGGAAGAAAGTCGCAATGTTGCAAAGTTCTGGTGAATATCAGTATACCGTGTCGTGTAGGATGCAACTCGTAATGTCAAGTTTGATCATTTTCATATTCATTTCGGCACTTTCTATTGCTACGAGAAACGTACGTCATTGCTATTAGGCATTTAATTTGCTCTTTACTTGAGCACAAGTTTGTGAATTAGGCTATAATAAACAATGCTCGGATTACACCTCTTTTAATCCTCGACGAAAAAGAGGGTTGTTATAAGTTTAAAACGTTTGTCTGCCTGCGAGTCTGTCCGTAGCACCCTAGTGGTCAAACGGGTGGACGGATTTTAATGCGTTATTAAGTCTTTCCCACCAGTGATTCGAAAGTTAATTAGCTTAAGTTTAGTTTTGTTTTGATTTAGACTTTAAGATTCATCTTTTGTGTCGCGGGACTCTTAAATTTTTTTTTTTAGTTATTCTTAAAGATACGATTGTTTTTTAACCGACTTCCCAAAGGAGGATGTTTACGCATAGCCTAAACCGGTGGACCTAGAGCCATGAAAGTTTGTACAGGGGTTCCTTAGTAGCGTGGGGTAGCACTGATATGGGATTTGACAAAATTAATTCCCCAGGGGGGGGGGGGATAAGTGGTTACAGTTTAAACTCAATCTAATAAAATAGGGTTTGTGGAAGTCGGTTTTTTCTAAAGTTTACTTTTGTTTCAATTATCAGATACACAAAAGCAGAAGCCATTAAACAGCGAAGACAATACAGAAGTGTTGAGACAACTCACTGATACCTGCTTCAATCTACAAACACAGGTGAGATTTCACTGTGTCTAGCAACAGATAATATTGCTTCGCCAGTGGAAATGGCCACATAACAGTTGAAAATAAATTAGAAGGAAAACTGAAAGCTAAACGCAGATGGCGCTTCGTTGAATATACCTTGTTTACGTCAAGTGTAGGGTATTATACTATTTGACAGTTCCCGTGTCATACTAAACTATAATGGTCGGAAAACAACTTGGCCAGCGATTGACGGAGTGGGGGAAAGTTTGCGAATGTTCTCTTATGCCCAAATTTATCCCCACTCCGTCCAGCGGTGGCCAAGTTTTTTTCCATATTTATACAGTCGCGAATACGCCACCTAGCGTGAGAAATTGACAGTTTTCCTCTCAATTGTTATAAATTACCCACTAATGAGAAGATATAATACTTGTTTGTTCTTCAAGTACCATCTCCTATCGGAGGCTAGAGTATCTCGGACGAGTGCTTGTCTTGTTTATAATTTAGCGGCCACACTGATGTTTACATTTATCATTGGTCATTCATTTTGGCATCGATGTACAACTGTCCAACGATCTTTTGGCGTGCGGTGAGAGAAACTAACGCTTTTTGGCAGATTCATTGCATTAGGTAGCGCAGAACTAGCGCTACTCTGAAAACGTCACTCATGTTACCGTCAAAGTATGAAATCCGTCATTCAATAGGTGGTGGAGCTGCAAGGCTGCATGCAGGAGGTGCTGAGAGCGGTCTCAAGTAACAAGTGCATGGCGGCGCCGGCGGCCACACAGACGGACATCAGCGCTGTTATGACGCCGCAGGTAGATAGATATATAGGATAGATAATCACTTTATTACCTTTTTACAATTCACGTTTGACAGGAAAACAATTCAGCAGCAGTACATAAACAAAATCAAATAACCGGCCAAGTGCGAGTAGGACTCGCGCACCAAGGGTTCCGATCACACTTGGAGAGCGTAACACGTGTAATTAGGTTTCCACATAAAAAACTAAAGTGTGATGTCATCCATGTAAACGAAATTGAATATTTTTTAGAAAGACAGAAATTTGCAGTTTTCAGATTTTTCCCTTTATTTGCGAATATCAAGCAATTTCAGCAAAATTGAGACATGCGGTATCTTTTGATTGCGTTGACCTATAAGTTTAATTTTTTCACAACTTAAAGAGATTACAGACTTGTGTAATCGATATTAATTTCAACTTTATACCTCCATGCATTTCTGAGAAAAAGTCTTAACAGACGGTGAGACAGACAGACAGACAGACAGAAATTTACAGTTTTCGGATTTCTTCCTTAACTTGTGCTATAAGACCTTCCTACATTCCAAATTTCATGACCCTAGGCCAACCGGAAGTACCCTATAGGTTTTGATTCCCTTGCGAGTTCCACGCGAGTTCATACAAATCCAGCAAAATTATGACATAATATCGCGGTATGTTTTGATTGCGTGGACCTAGAAGTTTAATTTTTTCACAGCTCCAAGGGACCATAGACCTGAGTAATCGATATTAATTTCAACATTATACCTCCACGCGTTCCTGAGAAAAGGGGTCGTGACAGACGGACGGACAGACAGACAGACAGACAGACAGACGGACAACAAAGTGATCCTATAAGGGTTCCTTTTTTTCTTTTAAGGATCGGAACCCTAAAAACATGTATTGTAAACAGAGAAAAGGCTCTGACTCAGCAAAGTGTTGCAGAGGATCTGCAACGCTGATATTCTGCCAGAACCTTGCTAAAATTTACTATTAATACAAGCTGGTTAGACTGGGACGTCGTGAGGAAACCTTCTTTGCTATATAGCTGTAAAGGCCGGCATAAGTAGAGCATTGAAAGGAAACCGTGGTTCCGTAGACCGTGGACCTTCGACAACGATTGCCGGTGGTACAGCCTCCGTGTTTCAGGAGGAGCGCTGCAGCTGGCTGCGGCGTCCGCAGTCGCTGCCGCTGAGCACGCCCGCCGCGCCCGCGCGCCCGTGAGTACTCCGCAACACACACACACACACATGCTTCACGACCGTAGCCAATACTTACCTTATCTACAGGATGTAACAGAAAGGTGTAGTCATATTTTAGGGGGTTGTTAGGGACATCATACTGAGCAACTTTCACTATGAAACCGATTTGATCAACAACCTCATCAACTTGATCAACATCTCCCTAACAACCCCCTAAAATATGAATTCACCCTTCTGTTACACCCTGTATCTATCCATGATTTTCACATTACTAGGGTTAGATTTAGACGGTGGATCAAGTTGGCCCAGAACCGCAACAAATGACCCCCCTGGTTGGCCCAGTACCGCACCAAATGACCCCGCTGGTTGGCCCAGGACCGCAACAAATGACCCCGCTGGTTGGCCCAGGACCGCAACAAATGACCCCGCTGGTTGGCCCAGGACCGCAACAAATGACCCCCTGGTTGGCCCAGGACCGCAACAAATGACCCCCCTGGTTGGCCCAGGACCGCAACAAATGGTGTAATGAAGAGGAGGCCTTTACTCAACAGTGGGTGCTGGAGGCTGGGTAGATAGATAGATAGTTAGATAGGGTTAGATTTTGACTGTTGCGCTATTCAATTTAATTCAATTCAAATATTTTTATTAGGATAGGAATATCCCGGAATAGGAGAGAAATATCAGTCATGACATGAACAGACATTTTATGTTGTTTTTGTAGATTTCAATGAATTTCGGGAAACTGAAAATTCACATAACATATTCTTCATAAAGTGTATCACAATATTGGCGCCTAGTGATAGGCTCGCTTTGCTCGTCTAATTAAATATGGAAGCATATGTAAGGTACTTATTTCGACTTCCAGTGAAACCTCACACGAACTCGAGTCCACGGAAATCGAGAGAACAGACTCTACTGTGGAAGACAAGCCACAAACAGAACCAAATACCGAGTCAGAAGTAAACGATATAGAAGACGAGGCGACGGAACATGGGGAAGCGAGAGAGAAGACCGTCATCGTCGATTGAAAACGAAATGCAAGCGCACTAAGCCGGAAGATTTTACACCAAGCTCTTGTTTGTTTACACCAAGCCCTTGTTTGTTTACACCAAGCCCTTGTTAGTTTCTAGCATGAGTCGAGTAGTGCGTAAAGTTTTTGTGTTTTTTATAAATTTAATTACCTATATGTATCATTCACCCAAAGAATAGCTTGAACTTGAAACATATTCACCTCATTTCAGGGGTATAAAATCAAAGATGGTTAAGTCCACCTCTAAATTTAATCGGTTTTGGACTCTATTACCAAGGTTGAAGAAAATAAGGGGTGGCACTTAACCATCTTTGATTCTATACCCCTGATTTCTAATAAGCTCGGGTATACAGAAAGGTGTATAGTCATATTTTAGGGGGTTTTTAGGGAAACAATTCTGTCCCTAACAAACTAAAATATGACTACACCTTTCTGTTACACTCTGTATATTTGGCTTTTGCTTACACCTTATAGATGTCGTGATACAGTGGCGAAACTAGATGCTAATTTATGTTTCTCGTAGTAATTAAAATAGTCTCTAAACGCTTGCTGCATAAGTCGTGAATGTAATTGCCTGATGAGAAATGCGCTGGCTTTGGTATATTTTGATTTTGTTTTAACTGTTGTAAACAGATCAAGAGATAAATTATAGTAGATTTGGTCCTCCGGTCCCGCTTGAATTAGTTTGTAATGTAATTTGTCTAAAATAGAATCTTTTTTTTTGTCTTATTACATTACAAGCGAATTCTGGAGGTTTCTGAGGTTTTAATTATAGTTGATGTCACAAAAATGCATAATTCGCGGTTGTTGATTATGAATCGAAATTCTCCCAGCTCTCTATTTTGCTAAGGTCACAGTACAGTCAGGGTAAGATATAAATGAACGCGTAAGCTACTCAAAAATATTGACACATCTTTCACAAGCATTTACACAGCGAAAGTGTCAGAATTATGTCAAAATCCTTATTATGTTGACACAATTTTGAAACGTTGTGTTGTGTAGATATTTCTGCTTGTTTAATCGGTTCGCTCGCGTTAAGGCGCTAACTAACAATATGAACAATAAATGTGCGAGCGAGAGTGTTAAGATGCGCAGATCAATTTGAGTATCTTGCATGCATGCATTATGTGTGATGAGTGTAACCCCCTTTTTTATTACCTGACTGCCTTCAGAAGGTTATTAATAACGGGGTACGAGTACAGGGTGTAACAGAAACGGGTGTACAAGCCGAAAGAAGTTTGTTAGGGACATCATTCTGAACAACTTTCACTATGTGACCGACTTGATCAGAGCAACTTTATTTTTCATTCCACCATACAGGATCAGCTGATCTGAGCGCTAGGCCTGAAATATACTGAGTTAATAAAGTTGCTGTGATCAAGTCGATCCTATAGTGAAAGTTGTTCAGAATGATGTCTCTATCTAACAACCCTCTTTCGGCTTGTACATCCCTTTCTGTTACACCCTGTATAAGTATAATTATATTAATTTAAGTTAAACGTTAGACGTCTCTGTCGTAGTGATTAGAATTAATTCCAGAATTGATAGTTTTTAGTAGTTTTAACTTTTAATTAACGCACTTAAAGACACTGCCAAATGCAGGTTAATCGAACGAATCTTTTTGAAAAGACAGCTATGTATTGAGTAAGAAATTATTGTTAGATATTTATTGTAGTTTGTATGAGACAATCTCAAAATTCAGTGTTCAATTATGTATGTTGATGCTATGTAACGAAACTAAGTATTGTAAAGTTAAAAGTAATACAAAATTATAAGTAAACTTTTATAATCAGTCATTCAATAAGAGTCAAGTTATATGAAAACTTGTCTCAATAGAGAAATTTATCGGGACGCAATTACGCATCTGTTATACAGTCAGCTCAGATAAATCTAAGCACGCTAGCTACTAAAAAAGTTCTACACCTCCCTAACAACCAGAAATGTCTACACATCATTAATACATGTCAACATCCACGTCGACGCAGAGCTTGTCAACATAATTTGACTCCGGCTCTATAGAGGATGGTAAGAGACCGGTGACCGCGTGAATTTCCCATACAAACGTAATACAAAAATGATTTTAATTTGAGAAAAAGTTTAACGTATTTAGACTGTTAATCGAATTTATACACTGTTTACGCAGGTTCCTGGTCTGTATACCAGGGTTCCTCTTCAACCCATTTAAAAATATTTTTAAGTAATTTGAATAAGAACCTTCGTATACGACCAGGAACCTGCGTAAAGACTGTATTAATCCGATTATCAGTCTAAATGCTATCAACTAGTTCTCAAATTCAAATCATTTTTGTATTACGTTTGTATGGGAAATTCACGCGGTCACCGGTCTCTTAACATAATTTTGCCACTGGGCTGTGCAGATGCAATATTCCTGGTTGTTTATGATGTGAGGCTCAATGTGATATCTTGCAGGCTCACATTTATCTGATGCTGACTGCACCCATGTCTTATAGCAGGGCCCGAATTCTACTGTTCACAAGCATACGACAAGCCTGGCACAAACTTCAATAAGAGGTATTTGGTATTCTACTAAAACCGGAATCCAATTTACAAGCGCCAGAGCGTGAAGCCAGCGTACTTCGTATTCCACTGGCCAAAACGTACTTACGCTGGCGTTAAACTGGCGGTGGTGGTTTGTGGTGGTTTCTCATCGCTATTCAGCCTGTCATGTAATATTTCATTTTATACTATTTCATTTCAGTTGCTACTTGCTACATTTGTGTCAACTAACATTGTCGATCCCAGTTCTGTGATTGTGCCTATTCATATGAAGGAATCTATAGTTTTGATGTTCAGGGCGTAGTTGCCACGTGCAGTCATGAGATAAATTAGGAATTATTATCCGTTGTTTATGTCTAGGAGCGTTGTATTGTAGTAGAAAAATCTCAAGATTCAAATAGTACAGAAATGTGTCTCAAAAATTGTTGTTTTCGTTTCTTTTTGGTTTGGGATTTAACAAATGACCAATGAGAACGCAGCTTGTAACAATTAAATGTGTAGCTACGTTTACTGATGTTGTTAAGTTTTAGCTGTTAATGTAAACCATAATTTTACACCATTGTTTGTTATTTTAATAGACCATTATTCATTTAGGTACCTTAGAAGGTTCGCTACTAATTTTAGTATTTTAACACGCGCTTGTCGCTATTATTTAAGAAATTAGTTTGTAGATTATACTCGAAAGGATCAAAAGACATGCCTTTGCACATTACCTACGCTTATATTTTATGTCACAATTTTGTATTTGTATAAAAGTAATTAGCAGGGATCGGATCGAAGGTGTGAATTTACCTAAAGTTTGTAGTCGGACATGACAAGGAGCAGTTACAACCACTTGAGTTGAGTTGAAAAAATGACTGCACCTTTCAATTACAATCTGTATGAATGTTTTATTTACCTCGCTTGAATGATGTAAAGTACAATACTCAGTCATTTCTACGAAAATTTGAAAAATAAAAAAGTTATGATTTTTATGGGAATCATGTTTATAGTTCGGTGTTTCAAATGTAAGGAACATGTAAAACTAATAAAAACATAATTGAAACAAAAAGTAAACTTTAGAAAAAACCGACTTCCACAAACCCTATTTGATTAGATTGAGTTTAATACAAACTGTAACCCCTTATCCCCCCCCCTTGGGGAATTAATTTTGTCAAATCTCATATCAGTGCTACACCACGCTACTAAGGAACCCCTGTACAAAGTTTCATGGCTCTAGGTCCACCGGTTTAGGCTATGCGTTGCCTGCCCGTCAGCCACGCATTGTATTTGTACCTGGTATTGAGCAGATCTGGTGGCCATATGTGGTATTCATCAGCAGTTCCGCATCACAATATTATGCTTACCTTGTGCATTTGCACGAGTTATTATGAAAAACACAAAAATCACTATATGTCTGCCTATAATATTTGAAGAGTTCCCTCGATTTCTCCAGGATCCCATCATCAGATCCTGACCTGGTGTCAATGGGACCAATGGGAAGGTAAACCCTTTCAAACAAAAAAATAATTTTCCAAATCGGTCCATCCGTCTAGGCGCTATCGAGGCACATACATAAAAAAAAAAAAAAAAAAACAAATATCCGGACGAATTGTAAACCTCCTCCTTTGGGAAGTCGGTTAAAAAATTAACTGGTAAGACAAAAACCCGAAATTTAACAGGTTAAATTCAAACCGGTTCAACTCAAGTGGTTGTAACTGCTCCTTGTCATGTCCGACTACAAACTTTAGGTAAATTCACACCTTCGATCCGATCCCTGCTAATTAGTTTCTTTGCCTGCTACTAAGCACTACTATTTACTGCCCCATCAAGCCAAGCTTGCCTAGGAAGTAGCAGTGTCTTATCTTTCATCTCAATCAAATCACTCACGCCTTGAAGCATATTTTGTTTCACATGTGTTTGTGTAAGTAATTTTCTCTTTTATTAGGTATATCATTTTGTATTTTAACAATTATTTCGTCATTTCTAGTCATTTTAACGATTCTCATTTGTTTTACTTAGATAACATGTAAAATTCCATGACTTTGCGGCTTCTCTTGTCTCATTTAACTAAGTTCTGTTGTAGTAAACATACGAGTATTATTGATATGTGCATGTAATTTATATGTAGTCCTTGCTTGCATTATTTTAACGGCGAATTAACCTACTTTGACATTATTAATAGTTAAAGACTTGCTATCGCCACATAAGAAGTTGTATCTTTGAGACGATTTCAAAATATAAAAGTGCAATAAAGAACTGAAAACATGAATCCAAAGACTTGCCGTCCGAACTATTAATATAAATTTTATTTGTTTTACATCACATTGCAATCATGACCCACTCTGTTCATCATTTTAAGTGTGCATTATGTTTTATAAAAATAATATGAAAAATAATTATATATTTTATTGTCGCCACTCATTATGTCCCCTGAGTCCCCTCACCGCGAGCATTGGTGTAATTTCGTAATTTCTTTATTGTACTACACAAGACAGACAGGTACAGAAAACTTTTAATAGACAAACAATGTACAAAGGCGAGCTTATCCCTAACAAGTTTCTTGCCCTTCTTTGCTCCATCCCTAAGCCCACAACTTCCGAACGGGCGGTAGTATACAAAAATATTAATATTATATTGACGTTGACTAAGTAATATGTATGATTTTATGGTCAATAAAAATTTTGAATTGAATTGAATTGAATTGAATTGAATTGAATCAAGCTATATGGAGTGTTATTGTAATGTCTACAGATAGTATATCGAGTAGAAAGATACCTTAAGTAAAAGTTAAGAACGCACGGAACTACAGGTAATATAAGGAAAGGTCAGCACATCACTAGCGTCACTCACTCGGTGGTACCGTTTAACTTTAAAAGACCCACCGGTGGCCACCGTACCAGATGGGCCCCTCCGCTCACGTGGTCCTACTGACTTTGTTCTACCGTCGTCGGACGGGCCAGGAGCCCTATTTTTGAAATCGCTCGTGTGATATAATTTTAAAACGAGCCATCATAACGAATGATTTTCGTTCGTTATATTCAATTCGCCTGCAACGATTGGTCAGAACCACTCGTTGCGCAAGTCATACGAGCGATTATATCACACGAGCGATTTCAAAAATAGGGCTCCAGGTGCTCTATTTTTCGTTCGCTCGTGTGATATATGACTCGCGCAACGAGTGGTTCTGACCAATCGTTGCAGAGCGAATTGAATATAACGAACGAAAATCGGTAGAAACGAGCGTTCGTTTGCAAAAGAGTGATTGAGAAATAGAGCTCCTGGGGTAGGTACGGTGCAGTGGGGTCTGAAGTGAGTCAGTCTAACAGTTTGTAAATAATATCCAAACAGTTAGATGATAGGAGGACAACTGGTTGGCCACATTTCTGTTCCTAGGCACTACTAGAGTGTCATGGGAGATTTTTCTGTCTTTTTAAACTGTTTTTGTATGGCAGTTTGAATTGTTGTCTTTACATCGCTTCTACACCTTCCTCCTATAACGTATTGCACCGAAGTAGTAAGCAAAAGGTTATAGGCGTGTCCGTATTTTTTTAACGAAATCGATATATGCATAATCGCCATTCGTGTTTCATTTGAGAATCGGGCCCCAGACTTGAGCAATATCTACCAATAGGTAAGTACACTTCATGACTTTCTATAACTAAACTATAATCGAGTAGGTAGAAATAAAATAAAAATACTTGGATGGCATCAGTATTTCAGTATTTATTTATTGTACATCAGACATGTATTAATTGATTTCAACACTTGTATGTAACTATTTTGTTTCTATTATGGCTGTTTCATTTATTTATGGCAAATGTAATTTGTATAAAAAACTAACTTGTAGTAGCAAGACATATTATTTGTGACTAAAAAATAACAAGACTGTCTCACGTTTGGATACAAACAAGACCTTATATGTATAATATTAAAGCTATTTATTATATTTACATAAACAATTCACTCAAAAACTTACAAAAAATATACATTTTGATTTATGTCTAAGCGTTCATCTTAAAATCAGGCAAAATATAATTATAATAATATGATAGATAGATAACAAACAAAAATGTCAAACATAGTTCTAACATAACAACCATTCGCCTTAGTTTAGTTTAGTCTTACGGAGAATTATTAAACTAAATTGGTCAAGGAAGTCGCTACTAAAAGTTTGTAAACGAAATTTGTATCATGGGTTTATTATGAGCATCAAACTGCACAAACTACACAAACTGCAGACGGCGCCAAATATCTCTGGTTTTTTTCACACCAAACGCATCCACGATAACCACTGGACTAAACCCACTTCTCGTTTTTTAGGGTTCCGTACCCGAAGGGTGCCAAGAGGGACCCTATTACTGAGACTTCGCTGTTCGTCTGTCTGTCACCAGGCTGTATCTCATGAACCGTGGTAGCTAGACAGTTGAAATTTTCACAGATGATGTATTTCTGTTGCCGCTATAACAACAAATACTAAAATTCAAAAGAAATTTAATATTAAGGGGGGCTCCCATACAACAAACGTGATTATTTTTGCTCGATATTGATAATGGTAGCAGGTAGACGCTTAAAATGTTCAGAATATAAGACAGTTGAAATTTTCACAGATGATGTATTTCTGTTGCCGCTATAACAACAAATACTAAAATTCAAAAGAAATTTAATATTAAGGGGGGCTCCCATACAACAAACGTGATTATTTTTGCTCGATATTGATAATGGTAGCAGGTAGACGCTTAAAATGTTCAGAATATATTGAGTATATTATTTACTTACAAAATAAATAATTGAATTAATATTTAGGGGGGGCTCCCATACAACATGTTTTTTTGCGGTTTTTTATAGATGATACGGAACCCTTCGCGCGCGAGTCCGACTCGCACTTGGCCGGTTAATTTTTGAGTCTTCTGTCTCTGTCTTGCCTTTCCAGGAGGGATTGCGCCTCCCACAGTAAGACATCTTACCCTCCCATTCACACTTTTCGTTCAGAATCAGACAGAGGTATTTGGCGTTCTGTATTTATGCATTCTATTTGACTATTGTACTGTTTAAACTTTACACTTAAAATATTTGTCTCATTATCATTCAATACGGCACCGTATAATTGTAAACACCGTAAGTTTATCTCGCGAAATTGTAAATTGTCGATCGATTGTGAACTGCACCGCACTGCACTAAAGCGAAATCATTTTCGTTAGTTCATCTATACTCTATCGAATTATCAGGGCGAGTGGTGGGTCAGGGTAGGTTAAGGCTAAAGGGGATGAGCAAAGCGAAGCTGCAATTATCCTCCGGTTAGGTTGACATTTAACCCTCTCGTCGACACATCTTATCTATCTATTGTTCTCCATTGTTCGCTTGTTCGACCGGTGTGCTTCTGAGAGTGAACCAGTTAAGAGCAAAAGAAATGCTGCTACAAAGTTCACAAATTGTCGATAGTTCACAATCTCACTCGATAAATTATAAACTAACGGATTACACAATCTTTCGGCGACAGATACATGCACAATAAGTAAAATTACAATTGTCAGCTTGGGAAATAATGTTAGTGACAATGACAATCAATAAACATTATTTTAAAATAATTTACGATTTAGGTCTTGAACCAGTCGGTGTGTTTCAGTAATCAAATCTACTCTTTACTCAAATATTTTATAACAACATACAGAAGTCTTACAATGAGATGCCCAATTCTTTGGCGAACACGGGGCGATACATCCCAAGCTCGAGGCTGCATCTAACTTAAACTTCATACATATCTGTGACCCGATTCTCACCCATCAGAATTAAAACCGTAGACGTAAAATATTCGCATGGACTTATCAATTTGGTTGAATTTTTTGTTTTATCATTATTACTTTTAATGTTTGTTACATCAAAACTAGAACTATTTATGAACCGATTAAAAAAAATCTTTCTTTGTTCGAAATGGAAGCCCAATAGTTTGGTCCCATTTTTGGAAAATTAGGAATCGGTCCAGTAGTTGGGTTTCTACATGAAAAAACTGTGAAGTCTAATTTGTTTTACCTGGATGACATTATACAGCCAGTCTGTTTGGTGTTTATAGTCATTGTCGCGAGATAAATTCTGGCTGTTAGGATCGTATATTCGTTTATATTATGTAATAGGTATGGACTTCACTGTCAGGAGACAGATTTCGTAGGCTCGTTAGACGACATTTGTGTACCGAGCGGGGAGGACTAAGTGATAGGTCATGAAACGGTTTTTTTAAGATTTTAACGTGTGAATTATCGTATGAAATTTCTTAGACAATTTGCGTCTGCGCTTTCAATTCAGATGGGCGATAATTCGAGCACCTTGCTTGCACTCATACTTCTTCACTAATCCAAACTTACCTTACATAGTCAGTTCACTAATCCAAACTTACCTTACATAGTCAGTTCATTCTATTACACAGCTTATTTACTTCAGGACAACTGTTATATGTAATTGTATGTGATTTTACGCATGTTTACGTAACTTTTCTGTACTATTTATTATATATTATTATCTAGCAGGTTTCTCAAAAATTATAAAAGTTAAAAATTTAGGTACAAAGTCTATGGGATTCAACGAAAAAATATTAATGACGTCATTCACATCGTTACCTAGAGATAATGTTTTCCTCTATATGTTAAAAATTACATTATGAGGCTGGCAACTTTCATTTACTCCCACTGATTACTTTAGGTAAGTGATATAACAATAATTATTGTAATAAACAGGCTGATGCTTTTCTAATATCACAACTCTTATTTCCAATACATCATTCTTTTTTCTCTCTTTTATCAATGCGTCATTCTGATGAATGAATGATGAATACAATTTCCCAATGATATAACAATAAATTGTATCGCCTAACCTCTCCTCTCGTATATTTCGTATATATTTATTGCACATATCAGAAAAAAAACACAAACAATACAGAAAAGGCATGAACAAAGGCAAGCTTATCTCTAAAAAGAGATTTCTTCCAGCAAACCCAGGATGGACAGGATAAATTTTAAAACTCAAAACGGGTAGGCCTATGTGCTAAAGTAAAAATAAAATATAAATAAATTATATTACTAAATTACTGAATATAATAAATACCTAAGTACCTACATGAATACATATTAATCATATATATCTTAACATAAATAAACCCTAATACATATTTAATACCTACTAACTTTATGAAAGAGAAAGATAATGTTCCTTTACACGATTTCTGAAAATGAAGAGAGATGGACTGTCCCTGATGGCGCAGGGAAGCGCGTTCCAAAGACTTATTGCCCTCATACGGAACCCATGTTTGTATGCGACGGTATTGTGTTGTGGAGTGGAAAGAATGGAGGCCGTGTCGGTTCTACGCGGTAGAGTCGACTGGAGAAAGGTAAATTTTTCACGTAAGAAGCTAGGATATCGAGGGTTAGTTAAAATGCTGTAAAGGTTAGTGAGGATATGCATATCCCGACGAAGACGAATAGGCAGCCATTTTAACTCCCTGCGATACTGCGAGACATGGTCAAACTTTCGCAAACCGAAGATGAACCGAATCCCGAGATTTTGAAGTCGCTCGAGTTTGTTCAGTTGTTCTTCGTTTGCGCTGACCCAGCAGACATCTGCATAGTCGATCAGTGGAAGGAGTAGGGATTGAGCCAGGGTAATTTTCGTTTGACGTGGTAAGAAGAACTGGAGTCTTCTTAGCGAGTGAAAACTGGCGAAGACACGCTTGCTGACCTCATTGACATGCTTTGTCCAGGAAAGCTGATTATCGAACATGACCCCCAGGTTTTTGGCCTTGTCACTGTAGGCGATAACAGTACCGTTGTAAACCACAGGACATATGGGCAGATGTAGTATTTGATTTAGCGAGTACCTAGTGCCCAGAATCATGGCTTGGGACTTACTGGGGTTAACCAGCAGTCCAAATGATAATGCCCAGTTCCTGATGTTCTCGAGGTCAGCGTTAAGCGAGTCTATAGCCAAAGTCATATCACTGAAGAGAAAATGACGATAAATCTGAAGATCATCAGCATATAGATGATATGAAGAAGAGATAACATCAGAGATGGAATTTATGAATACGGAGAACAAAAGAGGGGAAAGAATGCCACCCTGAGGAACGCCCGCAGTAAGATCGCACCACTCGGTTAAAGTCTCCTCGGACCTAATGCGCTGCTGCCGATCTCTCAGGTAAGAGTCGAACCAGCCAGCCGAGCGGCAAGAGACGTTTAAGGATTTCAGCAATTCAATAAGAATATCAAAATCTACGCAGTTGAAGGCGCTGCTGAAGTCAAGCAGTGCTAGCACAGAGAGCTGCTTATTGTCCATGGCAACCTGTATATCGTCAGTAACCTTTAGTAATGCCGTCACGGTGCTGTGACCTGATCTAAACCCAGATTGAAAGGGGTTAATTAAAAGATTTCTGGATAGGTAGGAGGAGAACTGGCTGAGGACGATAGATTCAAGCACTTTAGAGAGAAAAGGTAGGATAGAAATGGGGCGAAATTCTTTGAAGGAGGAGGGATTAGAAGTTTTAGGCAGGGGGATGACATGTGCTTTCTTCCACACAGTAGGAAAAGAGTTTTCAGAAAGGGAGAAATTCATAAGGTGCGTAATCACAGGAAGCAGTTCGTGCAGCACAGTGCTGATCATCCGTGAGCTGATGTTGTCATCACCCACCGCTTTAGAAGATATTGCTAGCACTGCTTTCCTAACAGCATCGACTCCAACATGGCAGAATTCAAAAACAGTGTCGGTGACAGCAGATCTTGAACGAAGGTTACGCAAAGTGGCTTCTTTAACATATGGGTCCATCACAACAGGTGGTGCAGAAAAGAATCTATTGAGACCATTGAGATCAACATTACCAGCTGGCAGGTTCTGTGACTTCCCGACTCCAAGAGTTCTTAGGAACTTCCATACTTGAGCAGTTGAGTAATTCTGGATGCACTCGTGTATGTGGCGGCGCTTAGCGTCACGGCACAAACGGTTACAGCGATTCCGAAGGCATTTATAGTTATGGAAGTTCTCGTCCGTCGGATCATTTTTATATCGAATTTTGGCTTTGTTTCTTTTAGCCATAAGGCGCTTGATAGCATCAGTTAGCCACGGTGCAGGTAGGTGCTTGACCCTTATTCTCTTAATAGGAGCGTGTTTGTCGAATAGTCCCAGGATTATAGTGTTGAAATTGTGGACTTTGTCATCAATGGTCTCGCTAGAGAAGACAGGGGACCAATCAATAGAGGAGGCATCCGCTTTCAGGGACTCCAGGTCCATATCCTTGAAACTACGAATATCCAAAAATTTACCTTTAGACTTGAGAGATTTTATCTTATAAGATACAAAAATAAGGTCATGGTAGGAGAAAGGAGCATTCATTTGACCATGAGTAGCAACTTTTTCAGGATCAGAGATTATCATAAGATCCAGAAGAGAGGGGATACAGTGAGGTTGGAAATGAGTTGCATCAAGTGGAAGGATATGCAGGTTGAAAGAGTTAACAATCGACTGGAGCTTATCAGAGCGGGAGTTGTTCTTGAGAAGACAAGTGTTAAAATCACCAAAGAGAAGTGTATCCTTATACATAGGGGTCAATTCGTTGAGGACAGATTCAAGCGAGTCAAAGTAGTCAATGCGAAGAGAGGGGCTGTAGAAGACTCCGAGAAGAACCTTATTGTGGTGAAGACAGATTTCCAAGAAAAGATATTCAGCAGATTCTGAATATTGACTAGGTGAGGCGTTGACTACTTTGCATGGTATATCTGACCGTAAATAGACAGCAACACCTCCGTCAGCCTTACCGACTCGGTCATTCCTATAAAGCGTATACCCTGGTAGGGTATATAGAGAAGAAGAAAGGCTAGGCTTGAGGAATGATTCCGACACGAGAATACCGTCTATACGTTGTTCCTTGAAGGTCTCTAATAGATCAAAGTAGCTGGTGTGTATGCTTTGAGCGTTGATGTGAACCAGGTTAAGATTTTTCCCAAGACTACCACCAAAAACAGTCCTAAGTTTGGCAGAAAGAGACTCAGCCTCAAATGAGGAGTTGTCACTCTCCGCACTTTCGAAATCATCGTTAGAGGAGCATGAAAAGAAATCGTCTGCAATATTTAATGAGGTATCCATAAAGATATATACTTACCTATATAACTATATATAATAATAATAATAAAAAAGATACGCGTGTAGCACCGTACACGTGTTAGAAGTAAAACTTCTGTAGCTAGATCATTAAGTGGTACCTATACTATACACCTATACCTACCTATACTAAAAGAGATTTAAATTTCCAATTTTGAGATCCAAACTCTGCTTCAAGTTACTTTTAAGTTTCAGACGTCCGATTATTTGAAATTATTTAAACTTGTGCTTACTTTTAATACGTCATGTCATTTATTTCCCACCATTCCTTATCTACAATTTGTCGCGCTCGTGGTGATATATACTTAACTCATTCAATAGTGTCACTACTATTGTTCTGAGGTCACTACTATTTGCTTCTCGCTCAGATTATATACCATCTGACGTCACGTCTTTTAGCCGTCTCGCTCAAATGTATGCATTGCTTTGCTTGTTTTAGAAATCCATATCGACCCGTGTGACATTGATGAAACTCTTTTCTTACAAACTGTATGGATCGCATCGCACAGCTGTCAAACATAAGTTCCGGTTCCAACAAAGAGGTTGAACGAAGTAGTTTTTGGTCACGTCACTGGTTTTGTTTATCCGGTTTATCCCAGCCAGCGGCGGCGGCGGCGGCGGCGCCATCTTGGCCATACCGGAAATCAAGAACTCGTGGAAGAATGCTTAAAATAATTTTTATTTCTTAACGTTTTTCATCAGGTTTTTCTCTCACTAATTAACATTCTTTATTGTACGAATGTATTATTATCTTATCTGATTAGTTAAAAACCGTATTGAAAATAGTTGCGGTTTTAAAAGTCTTCAGCCGACCCTGACGTCACCGATTCCAATTTCCGTTACATTTCTTAGCCACTCGTGATAGCACCCGGCTAGCAGCATTTGAAAAGCAAATATATGAATAACCCACAGTTGAGAGGTTAAATAAATTTTACCCCCGTGCCCCAAGAAGTTTTACTTCAATAAATACGATTATACTAACTAAATTACCTAATTAGAGTATATAAAATACAAAACAGTATGTTGACCCGGCCTCTGACCATACAAGGACTGGTGAAAGAAATCGGAAGTACTTAACTTAAAGAAACTGACTTACGGACATAATATTTAAGAGAAAACACGGAAATTGCAACATTATGTACACAGAATAAAGCATTACAATACAACTTACAAGACAATACAAAACATTCGTTCGATAAGATTGAGACGTGAATGAGACAAATATAACACAGCAGAAACGAAACGCGACGCGAATCGGAATCGGTCGGAAGAACGTCACAAAAAAAAAAAAAACACGGCTGCGTTTCGTTCGCCGCACAAATACATTACATTGACATTTGTTTGACATTCATCAATCAACAAACAAAACAAACTGAGTATGTAATTTATTTCACTGAAATTGAAGGTGTCTGGAAAATAAAACAAAGAAATGAAGTGAAAACGTTGCGAACACAAAACACATCTAAAGTTAATCCTACCTACTTCGCCAAATACACAGCTCAATACAGAAAAACGAAAAGTCTGATGAGTAACCCAATATGAAAATAATGATGCCCGAAGTTAACCTGTCAACTCATTTCTTCGCTGCTGGCTGTCCAGCTGCCAGACGCTTGGCGGATGTGGTGGTCCTGACCGGCCTGGCGCCGCCCGTAACTCTCCCCGCTGCAGGCTGATTCTGCTTGCCGGCTTGAGAAGGTGCTTCCACACTGGGAAATTTGCTGGTGTACGGCACCAGTTCTGCCATGCACTCGACCTTGGCACGCGACTTGTCGGGGAGGAGCAGCACGATCCTGCCGTCCGTCGACCACACATTGCTCATGCCAAAGTGTTTCCTTGCTGCTACAAAAACGTTGTGCCGAGGCTTAGTCAAGAACTCTGAGACCGTGATTCCAGTCCCTTTCAAGTTTTTCTTTAGGTCCCAGACATCCCGACGCGCAGTATAGGAAGAAAACCGGACAAGCAGCGGCCTCACCTTGTCTCCTTTGGTCTTTGCCCCAAGCCTGTGGGCCACACGGACTTCACTAAGGCACTCCGGGGGAACTTTGAGGTTATCACTCAAAATGCTGCAGATGACGTCGCCCGGCACTTCTTTGGCGTCCTCCTGTATCCCGTGAAGCAACAGCACCTTGCGACGAGTCCCCATCTCATGCTTGTCCAGGCCACGGAGCATGAGCTCCATCTGATTCCTTAACAGCTCAAGGCCTTCCAAGATGAATGTCTTAAACTCAATGTAGTCGCGAGAGAGGCCAGCAATATCAGGTGGTGTGGCTTGTTTTGATGCTGATTTGAGGTCAAACTCATACTTCGTCATGCGCTCGCTGAACTTGGACTCCATGTTTAGCATGTTTTTGGACAGTTCATTGAAAAGATCCATTGATGATAAATGTAAATTGTAGAAGTGAGTTGTGCCAGAATCTTCAAGTGAGGGTATGTGGTCAGTGGTCCAGGTCACTTATTTTATAAATATATTCTCATTAAATGTTTTTAAATAATTAAATTTTAAATTAAATGCAGAGCTCGAAATTTATACTTATTACTTTTAGGACTACCCACACAAAAAAAAAAATGTCCTCTCCTTACATGATTTGTCAAAACTTGTGAAAACTGCCGTAACTGACTGATCGTTTGCCGAGTCTCGTCAGGGTATTAGAATAACAAAAATATACGATTGCTCGCAAGGGCGCAAAATGCCAGTTGGCAGTTCGGTTCAAAACCTACCTAACGAAGCAACGGACCTACCAGAAAGGAGGTTCAAAAACTATGTCAAAAACGGTCTATTAAAGGAGTCTTATTACAGTGTAAAAGAATATTTAGATGACAAAACTGCGTGGTCTTTACCATCTCGGCGCACAGAAATCCAAAGAGGGGCGATGGACTGAGTCAGTACGTCTCTCTTCCGTATATTTCCTTAGACTTAAGTAGAAATACATAAAATTGTATTTTTTAAGGCCCTCACATATTTTAAGAGGTACGGGGGAGTTTCTTGCCCTTCTTTGCTCCACACAACTTCCGAACGGGCGGTAGTATACAAAAATATTAATATTATTATATTGACGTTAACTAAGCAATCTGTATGATTTTATGGTTAATAAAAAAAAAACTTTTGATGTTGACTTTTTGAACTAAATAGTCGCTACCGATAAGCCAAATATAGCACTTTGCGCTCTTAGGAGCAATCACTATAAAAAAAAACAAGTCCTCGAGTCTCGTACCGGAGCCGGGAGACACGTACAGGAATGGCATGGAGACAGATATAGCGAGGAGCGAAAAAGCCGGTTTCGGCTTGTCGGCGGTGCCGCGGACACGCGCCGCGCCGCCACACCTGGGACACTCCATAGAACGATCGTAAAATAATCACCTATTACTACTACATAACCAAATTATGTTTGTACACGTGCAAATGTGTGCACAAACTTTGCTAGGGCTGGTGGCGCGGCAAATGCAGCGATATTAAGTGTACGCGTCGTCACTCGTCCGGCGTTCAGCCCTGTCTATTGATTCTTTAACCAATCCTTTGACGCCAGGGGTGGGGTGCGGTATCTGAATCAGCGCGGGAAAGGGAGTGGCCGTTCTGTACGGAGTATCTCTTCTGTGGCGCCGCGCCGGCTACAAACAAACCGGAATTTTTCGCCCTCGCTATAGATATTACCAGGGATCGGAATTGAGGTGTGAATTTACCTAAAGTTTGCAGTGAGACATAACATGGAGCTGTTACAACCACTTGAGTTGAACCGGTTTAATTTTAATAATTTTGGAGAAAATTAAAATTATATTTTTATTTTACAGATTCTTGAAATTGTATATATATTATTATTTGTTTCTTTTTTCGAAAACTTGAAAATAAAAAGTTATGATTTTTTTGGGAATCAGCAGCTTAAAAATGATTTTAATTCGGTGTTTACTAAAAAAAACGGTTAAACAAAAAACCCGAAATTGAACCGGTTAAATTCAAACCAGTTCAACTCAAGTGGTTGTACAGCTCTGTTATGTCTCACTGCAAACTTTAGGTAAATTCCCACCTCAATTCCGATCCCTGGATGTAATACGTGCGATTCATCACGCGACTCGCCACACAGTTGGTGCTCAAACAGCAATGGTATATCGATAGCTTAGTCAGACAACATAGGCGCCGCCAAGCATATTCGGCTATAATCTATTTCATTTCCGTATGCCACTCGGGTCCCCTAGATCTCTAGTTCAAGACGGACTGACGCCCGGTTTCCGTAAAGAAAATTAGCCGTGACAACTCTCTCCGATTAATCGCCTGTCACATTTGATCGCACTTTCGGAAACTGGTCGTCACTCTCTATCATAGAGACATGCATGCTGAGCGTCAACGTCAACTCAGTGATTTGTGGACTCTGTGGTGTTCGCGCCCTTTCTCTTCTGTTGGTCACGAAAAATCTTTGACAGCCGCTCTTTTTGTACGCCGTAATACTGTCTGTTTGCGGCTCTTACTTCGCCTAGTAGTTTCTGTATGGATTTGTCGTGTGGAGCGATGGCTGCCGCTTTCCGAAGGTCTATTAAGGCTGCGTCGTAGTTTGTCAGCTTGAAGTAGGCTTGGCCTCGTCTGTAGAGGGCTTTGTCGTTGCGCCCATCCATGGATAGGGCCTGCGAGTAAAATTAATACTGTTCACAACTACGTAATGTCCCCCCAAGTCTTGTTGTATTGTATAATATGGAATGCACTTTTAAATCTGTTTGTGTATCACGAAACTAGTATAGCAGTAGTATAGTATAGTATATTTATTCATAATTCATAATTTCTTTATTGCACACAAAAAGTTACATAGGACAGTAAAAAACATAGAAAACGTGTACAAAGGCGAGCTTATCTCTAATAAGAGATCTCTTCCAGCAAACCAAATAGGGATGAGACAGGTGGATTGCTGAGCAGGAGTAGACCCATGTGTACAATACATATAATTATTACTTACAAATCAATAGACTACATAAACTAGTGCATACTTATATAAATAAATATGAAATATATTTATATAATATACATAAACTAATAAATACTATACATACATACTACCTATAATTCTATAAAGACAGGTAATGCTTCCATATTTATCCATAAATGTACTTACATACAATCTTACAACGTCATTTAGTGCACTTATATAACGTGTAAATGAATTAACGCAAAATGAGAAACTATTTTGTTAGGGACATCATTCTGAGCAACTTTCATTTTGTAACCGATTTGATCAGAGCAACTTGATTTTTCACTTCCCAGTACATATTGAAGTAAAAAAATAAAGTTGCTCTGATCAAATCGGTTTCATAATGACAGTTGCTCAGAATGATGTCCCTAACAAAGTAGTTTCTCATTTTGCGTTAATTCATTTACACCTCATATAGTATCCCAGACTAACTCACCTGTGTACTAAACTGTACGCAGGCAGGCCACTCCTGCAGTTTCAGGTAGCCGGCTGCAAGATTGACGTTGCACTGCAGTACGTACTTGTTTATTGTCGATTCACCTGCGACCAAACACGAGGTAGAGTTAATACATTTACTGCTGTGTATAGGTGGGTAAAAAACAATGACACTGGCGTAAACTGAGATGCTACGGAAGCTTCTTTAGTTCGAGGCCATTATCGCTTGGTGCAGCACCATCGAAAAATTGCAAATACCACGAGATGGCGCTAAGATATATAGGATTTATTCGAAGATTAGCGCCACCTAGAAGTATGTTAACTGAAACCATGGCGTTTAAAGTACAATTCTTACTCCTCACGCCATCTCTTTTTTGCAAAGGGTTACTAATTCTAATTTGTATGGGATGAGCACACTGTGGTGAAACTCCGGGCTAGACAACTAGAAATATCTATGTATAAATATTTTACATACAGCTTGCCAACGATCTTTTGGCTTGCGATCACATGTGGAACTAACGCTTTTTGGCAGGTTCGTTGTTTAACTTGCGTAGAGCTGGCGCCCCCTGTAAACGACATTCACGCGCCAAAATATTGTTGGAAGACTGCTAAAGTGACGAAATTATGTCAATGTCGTCTGTGTTAAGTGGATTTTGTCAGTTGACATCAATTTGACACTTTCGAGGCTTACAGCTATTTGACTGGCTTGCGTGCTCGCACCTACATACAAGGTTACTTTTGGACCCCTAGCCAAAAATTACTATTATTTTAGGGACATCATTCTGAGCAACTTTCACTAAGAAACCGATGTGATTAGAGCAACTTTATTTTTTACTTTGCTCTGATCAAATCCTGTATATCTTATGCTGACTGCACCTACATTAGAGCTACCGAGCATAGCTCACATAGTTTGAGCAGTTTCTTATTTTCATACAAACGCGTTTTCCCAGAAGCGAGAACTAGTCAAAATGGTGACACCTGTCAAAAATCGTGACGATGGTGACACCTGTCAAAAATAGTGACACGTGTCAAAATTATGACACCTGTCAATCAAAGTGACAACTAAAAATAGTGTTATTGTGTAAAGTTATGCCTCTGCCAACCCATCTGTGAAAAAGTACATGTCCCCTACAGAATTCTGCACTTTATTTTAAGTCTATTCTGGCATAACGCGTGCGCGACACTATCTACAGCTACACCATCTGCCGGCGCGGCCGCTGTGGCGGCTGTGGCGGCAAACGTCAAACAGCATGCGTTTTCTTAGCGGGTCGATGACCTCTACTGCCACGTTATTTGGCAGGTGGAGCTCTTTCTCGTACGGTCGCCTGCGCCTAAAAGTATACAAGCAGTATAAGCGGGATTCACTCATTAATATGACCTGCCCGTATACTTTTAGACGCAGGCGACCGTACTTTATGTTCGCGTTGTCAACTCACACGCATGTCTCTCACTCGTCGTCTTCAAGAGGTCGTGTTCGCGCAGGTAGCGCAGGCTCTTGTGGTACTTGCGCACCGCCTGCCGGTACCGGCCGGACGCGAAGCAGGCGTTGCCGGCGCGTTTCGTCTCGTGGATGCAGGAGAGTAGCTCTGTGGGCTGGAACGAGAGGAGTAAAGATTGCACTAACATTAATTGTGCTTTCATTTTAAATCATAATCAAATTAGTTTATTTGCGAAAAATATAGTAATGAAGATGTTACATAAAATGGTAATAAGTGCAGCATATTTCGCAACGCAGTGGCATGCAAATATTATATACATCATCCGAGCTCAGGAAAGAGGTTTTGCAGCTGTCAAAAGAGTCCATGAAAGTTCGCGTTTTCGAAGCCGAGCAATGAAAACTCTAATGGTTATATGGTTCATATCATGACGAAGAGCCTACCACAGACTACCAGTCACTATGCTTGACAGTGCGATACGTACGACTCAGGCTCACTAGACCGTTAATTAAAGATCGACATTTAACCAAGTTGCTAAAGTTCCGTCAGACAAGTAAGTGAAGGAAACGTTTAACGAGTTGTCTAAACGTTCCTAGGTAATAAGACGCATTTCAACTTTGGTAGGCAAGCAACTAATTCGGTTTTGTGAAACTACATGGGGTCGCCTCGCTCCGCTCCGCTTCGCTCGGCTCCGGGTGGTTCATGAAGTTGTGGCCTAACACAACCTATCTTTAGTATTGGCACAGAAAGTGACCTAAAGCAACCAATTCAGTTTTGTAAAACTACTAATCGTGAAATAATCATGGCGGAGTCGACATGTTCACAATTGCACCAAAGACCAAATTTGAAACAAAAAAAACACTGAACACAACAAACCAACGTTGACAACGTTTTCCAAAAAGTCTTAAAGTAATCAGCTGTTGTCGTGACGCCATCTTGTTTTAACCAACACCTATTATCTCTTCTGTGCCAACACGCTGGCTTTCGGTAAGACAGATTGTTACGTTTAACGTTTTCGACGATGCTTTATTTAAATGTCGTTCTTTAATTAACGGTCTAGTGTGTTAGTTAAGTGTCTGATTTAACCAACCAACTGCGACATGTCCACCACCTTCACCGCTTCAGAACAATCATACTAATGATCACGGCACCACGACACATTACCTAATATTATCGCTATACAAATGTTTGTCCCACTCACGCCGATGTCTTTCCTGTGGAAGTCCCGCGGGTGCTCCGGCAGCCGGTCCGTGGAGCCGTCCTCGCACATCACGCCGCACGGGTGCACCTCCTGCAGCTCCCCGCACTCCGCTATCACGCACGGCTGGGGACGCAGGTGGGAGGGGGGGGAGGGGGAGCACTCAGCTGATGGTACTTTATAATCAATAGTAATAATAAGTCGGTCTCGGAGAGCTCCGCACCACCATCGTACAAGATCCAAGTGCCTGACAGTTATATTTCCATCTCGTAATTTTGCTATCCAAAAGAGTCAGGCGCTATTGCATTGAAATTGACTATTATTTTATTCTAAACAACCTAACTTTTTCGTGTAGTTCAGTATGTCTTAATTCATAATTTCGTTATTGCACACAATTAGTTGAAATAAAACAAAAGTAAATAAAAATAGTATACAAAGGCGGGCTTATCTCTAAAAAGAGATCTCTTCCAGCAAACCACGTAGTATTTGTTGTTGTAGCGGCAACAAATATACACGTTCTGTCAAAATTCCAACTTTCTAGCTATTACGGTTCGTGCTCTAGGACCCGCTGACGGGCAGACGGACGAACAGCGGGGACTTAGTAATAGGGTCCGTTTGGCACCCTTCGGTTACGAAACCCTAGAAAGCCCATCATTGTTCCCACCAAGAGGCACGAGCCTTTACCGGGATACGGGTAAGATTGAGCCGTGCCACACCAGGCTGGCTCAGTGCGGGTCAAAGTATAGGTGGCGCCGCGAGTGGCGATAGGAGCTGGGACCTACAGAATAACGTATCATCCGAAACATGGAAGCTCCTGAAAATGCCACATAGGAATGTTCACTATGGAGTATTCGACTGAAAATGATTGCAGTAAGACTGCTGGCCCTGCTGGCCCCCGATTCTCGCACTATCGAGATCATCTCCCCAGTCGAGATATCGATTTGATGCCGCCTAAATCCGTCGAAAACGATTTTTTATTTATTATATTTATTTATTGTCAAATTAACATGTACAAAATAACAGAAAGGCCACACCCAGGTTCCGGAATCCCTTACTATTCCGTATCACAAACCCCAATCTTTTAAAGCATTCCTTGGCCAAAGTGCTCATGTGCTCATGGAATGTAAGTTTAGGGTGGAACGTAACACCGAGATCTTTAATCGAATACACACGAGTCATTGACTCCGATCTCGATTTATATTTATTTCATTCAAAAACGGGTCGAGATATCTCGGTTGGTCGAAAGGCTAGTAGTAAGAATATCTTTTTCTTGTTTTTGATAGAGATTCCGGTATCTCAAAAACGATATTTCGACCATGGACATGATCTCGCTAGCGCCCGAATTGCCCCGCAGGACAGATTTGATTTGATCCCTGGTCGTGACGTGACATGAAGTCGTAATGTGTGGGAGTCGTAAGTCGCCTGTTACCTGTTGCTTACTCACCAGTCTAGGCCGGCAATCTACAGCGTATTGCTGCACCTCCTCCGCAATCCCCAGTCCAGACACGACTCGGCCGAACACCACATTAACGCCATCTAGCTGCCCGCACGGAACTGTCGCGATGCAGAACTGGGAGGTATTCGTGTGGGGTCGGCCCATGTTCGCCATGCTCACCGACCCGGTCTCTTGCTAGGAACACCAAGATATTAGTAGAGTATTTACCAAGGAAGTAATCCAGAGCGGGGCGAAGGATTCTAGAGTTGAATTCCGAGAGCATCGAGAGATCCTGAGCGAGCGAGGGATTCAATGTATATCAGCCCTCTTATTAATAAAAAGTTACTGCGTTACTGTCTAGCTCTGTCCCGTAGTTACTTCCGAAATAATTTTTTATAAAATAAGGGGGCAGGAGTTTATTAGTAGATGAATCGAGGACTCCCGATTTTACTTTCGAACGTGCCGAGGGTGTTATGATTTGGAGAAATTGAGACTGAGTCATGAGTTCAGTGAGGAGTTTAAGCGCACCCAAGACAAAAACAGCTTAGCCTCCTCCCCGAGGAGTATACTCTACTTTTCTCACCTTTCGTGAGACAATAAGAACAGTAAAAATCACAATAATCAGCGGGATATAATGAAATTCACACATATTACAACATAGCGTCACGTCTTCTCCTTTACGGGGTGGCAGAGGCACAACTGTGCCCACTTTTAGCCAGTTATTCAACACTCCATTTTGCGTGACAGGGGGCTAGCCCATCGCCGCATCTATATATAAAAAATAACAATAATAATATAATATTTATTTATTCAAAAAGAAAAACAGAAAAAGTTTACACAATTTGAGGAACTTAGCCAAAAAGTGACACCTAATAATTGGAACAACTGAGCACGAGCTAGGGAAAATGAAATGAAATAAAATTCAGTACCTATTTCCTAACTAGGGTTGTAACGGAGCTCCGCCTCCGCCTCCGAAAGTTCGGAACTTCCGAAAGAAATCATACCTCCGACTCCGAATCCGCCTCCGCCATTTTTGAACGGAGGTTTAACGGAGTTTATTTACGTTCAAAAATGTACACGCAATGTGACAGTAGCGACGCTAGGCATCACGGCCGCTCGGCTGAGTATTGATATGAGAACGCAACTGAATGAAGTGAAAATTGTTTGTGCGAATGGAATGCGCGGGCGGTGGGTAGGTATGTTGACAGGAATCAACCTGTCGACTTTTTCACTAGATTGCGTTTGACCGAATAGTTCCTTTATCGAAGTCTTTATTGTCAAAGGTCAAGTACGAAAATGCTTTGATCCAGGGGAATTTAAACTTGAAACAGACTCTAGCTCGCAGTTGTAAATACATAGTTGTGTTGTGACTGAACCTCGATTGTTTTGAATGATATAGTACCTAAATTGCCTCTTCTTAACTATGAATACCGTTAAAAATTATTGTTAAAGTGTAATGTGTAAGTATGTCCTATAGCTTTTGAATAAATAGGTACTTTTCCGAAATAAATCAAAAATACATATTTTTTCTATCTCCGTCTCCGCCTCCGTTAACCTCCGACTCCGCGGAGGCGAAGCTCTTCACCTCCGCCTCCGACTCCGCCTCCGATAAGACGCCTCCGTTACAACCCTATTCCTAACCATGTAAAATTTCCATAGAATAGAGTACAGGTAGACGTGGCAAAAACAACCATGTCATTTTCTTCATTCACAATGGTCGCTACAATATTACAGATTATAGCGATTAGCTATGAAGTACCAATAAATAAAGGAATAATTAAACATAATTGCACGCTTCCATACTATGTATTTGTAATACCGTCAGCACCACAAGATAAAAACCGCTGCTTTCAGTTTTCGCGGCAAGCAGGATAAGCCCAACTTCACCAACAGTTAGGACACTTGGCTCTTTTCCTTAGTTGTCTAGCGATATTTTCGGAGGCCGCCCTGTCCTCTTTAGGGGTCCGTACTTTTTTGTATGGTGCCTACTGGGGTACTGGCACCCTAAAATGTCGCTTTTATGTGTACACCTATGAAACATATGTCCATCGATCGAGACTTTAACTACAAACAACTTTAAAGGCCTTACTACAAAAAAATAAACTCCCGTTAAAAAACAAAAATGTATGGGATTTGACGTTAGTTTTGAGGTTAAACTACGTTTAATATTTTTTGTGGTAACAGGGTAAGGGTTTTTGACAAAATGTCGTAAATAGTAGGCTTTCTGAGATAATCTAAGTTGTACCACAGATACTATAATATTATACTAGTACTTATCTGTGACTAATACAGATAGACCACCTAGAACAAAATATGAGACCGGCGTAAACTGAGATGCAACGGAAGCTTCTTTAGTTCGAGGCCATTATAGCTTGGTGCAGCACCATCGAAAAATTGCAAATACCACGAGAAAGGGTGTGTGGATCCCTCAAAAGACCATACATAAGTTGAATATGTAAATAAATTACTGAATTACATATTCAAACTGAATTATCTCAGAAAGCCATTTACGACATTTTGTTAAAGAATATTTGTTGTTTGAAATTAAATTCTCGATCGATGGACATATATTTTATAGGTGCACACGAAAATGCGTTATTTTAGAGAATTTCAGCTAGAGAGGTATCCCAGAAAGGTTCGATATTCTTTAGAGGGTTCTCTAGTAGCCTAGATGGAGGACCCTTAAATTTAGGTCAGAAAGTAGACGTATCAGTCCGATCGGATCATCGGGAAGTAGACGAGACGGAAAGTGGACCGATCGTGAAAGTGGATGGAAGGGGAAAGTGGACGGATTGTACCGGAGGAGGGAAAGCGAAACATTCGCTAGGTGGCCCCTGAAAACAAATAGACTGTCCCCCATGACATGGGGATTATTTATTGGTGAAATCATCAATTAAATCATTTTTACCTTGAGGTCAAAATTTTCGTCTTCGAAGGTAGGTCCGTATATGCTCTCCCCCCGACCCGAGCCATCCTTATTAGTCACGTCACCGCTTTGTATCATGAACTGCGTCATCGCTAGAACAAATAAGGCCATTGTTAACAGGGGGGTTTCACTTCGCTGAGTAGGTTAGGTAGCTAGGTAGGCCGGCTATACGCGCCAGTCAGCCTCTGTCACAATGGTTGTCGCTCGGTTCTCGGTGCGCGGGCTAGCCGCGTGAAAACAATGACGCCGAAAACAACTGAGTGCGAATCGCAACCATGCGTGATCGGCATCGTGTCAGCGGTGTCTAATGGAATATGGGTAAGTATAAGTGGGGGCACAGAGATATGGACGACTGCGAACAAACGCTATAAATGGAATATGAACGCTCGTGTCATACGATAAGTTTCAATTTCGCATGCGAGCATATGCAGTAGCATAGACAAATATTTTTTTGCACCTAAACTTGACTTTTGTTCGGGAGTGAACCTTCTGTACGTAGTACAATTAGTTATTCTGTGTTGATAGGTAAATTTAGCCCATTAATGTACCCACTAAGGTACGGGGCACGGGAGTTATACGGATACAAGTAAGATTGAGCCTCCCGCCACCACGCTGGCTCAGTGCGGGTGGATGGAGAGGAGGCGGATAGTGAACAACCCGGCTGTCAGAATATCAATCAACCTGCCTTGTCAGCTAAGCACTCACGCACGGATCCACCCGCCGCCAGATGTGCCTGCCGGCGGGCACATCTGCACAAGATTTCTCTCTCATACAGTCGCGACTATATTTTTGTATCTATCACTCACACATTGACGACACACACACATTGACTTCATACACACACATTGACATCATACACACCACACAAACACACCCCTACACAGATTCCCACCCCATCCCCATATTAACTTTAAACCCGGTAGTTATAAATTACCCCCTTTTTATTTTATTTAGATTGTGTAAGTTCACTACCATATGTTTGGCCTACAAAATAGAAGCCTTTAATTGGCCTATGTCTAGTATAAGTTCTCTGCTTATATTATTTTGATTTGTGCTGTAGGCTTTGTTAGATAAATAAATAAATAAATAAATAAATAAATGTATTGGCACGGGCATGCCTGTCAGGCATATCTGTGCCTTTTCGTCCCATGCATGTGCAGAATGCAGATTATAGCGATTACAGCGATTACCTGCTAATCTGCTCTATTTCTATTTCTTCTATTCTATTAATTCTTTGTCTGCAATAAATAAATATTGGTATTATGTGCATGTGGCACCCTCACCTTTGTGTATGTGGCACCCTCACCTTTGTGTATGTGGCACTCTCACCTTTGTGTATGTGGCACCCTCACCTTTGTGTATGTGGCACCCTCACCTTTGTGTATGTGGCAGCCCTTATAGTGCAGAGGTTTGCCGTTCCGTCCCTTTTTCTCACCCGTGCAGAGCGCTCGGAAGTTTTCGGCTGTCCTCGGGACCACATCGGGACGTAGCTCAATCACTATGCGCCCAGCTGTCGGACAAACGGAATTTAGTTCGTACAATGCCACATGGATGTTTTGGCACGTGGCCAAGGGTCGGACGGAACTAACGCAATCAATCCAATCACTCAATCTATCAATGTTGCAGTGGCACCCCCCTGTCAGTGTCATCTAAGTGCCAAAACATCCATGTACAGATCTAAGTACAATTTTTAACCCCGCCGCACATGCAAACACTCACATTGCAATTCACGAGCCGCGTGTGAGTGGCAGTTTTTGAAACCAATGCAATGGCATGGCACTACATGGTACTGAACTTTGCATTTGTTCTAATGTCGACTCAGGCACGTACACGAGGGAGCAAATGCGGAGTTCGGTAACGGGCTACAAGTTTCAAATACTGCCATTTGCACGCGGCTCGTGAATTGCAATGCCAGTGTTTGCATGTCCGGCGGGGCTTAAAGCTAAATGCCGCTCAAATAAAGTGCTACTTAAATGTCATTGCGGATGCGGCTGCGACTGCGAGCGAGATACGAAGATAGTATTGAATTTTCAATTTAAATTGCGGACATAACGTGACAGAAAGAAACAACGCACAAGCTATGACAATGGACCTGGAAGAAAGATTTTAACTAAATTAAAGGATATGTTCTAATGTGAATCGGCACACATGATGCCAGAAGACGCGATTTACTTTATAAAATAAATGACCCGAAGGTCATACACAGCACCATCTGTCCTCTAGTACGTAATCTGTCCGTTTCGCATATAGACAATGGACGGATGATACAATAATACAATAGAAGGGTCGGCAGACTAAAGAACATAAGTCAAAAAAGTGAACTTTACAGGAGAAGGAAATGACTGAATAAAAAATCGGTTGAGTGCGGGTCGGTATCGCACACGAAGGGTACCGTACCATCGTACAACAAATCAAAAGCACTCAAAACAATAAAAAAATAAACAAAAAGAAAATTTAAAAAGTTTATGCCTTCACGGGATTTGAACCGACGACCTCCGGATTGAGAGTCTACATCACACCGGCTGAGCTACCACAACCATGTGGGTTGACGCGAAATATGCTATCATATTTAAATGTATATGTGTCTATGACATGGTTGCTATGACAATAAATAAACAGTTTCAGTCAATATCTCCATTTTGAAATGCGTAAGTGTATCTAAACACGTCTCTTGTATCGGGGCCCCCTTTAATTTGCAATTTCTCTCGTATTTCAGTATTTGTGGTTGGTGCGGCAATAGATATACACATTCTGTGAAAATTTCAGCTTTCTAGCTATTACGGTTCGTGCAGACGGACCCGGTGACAGACAGGACGGACGGACGGACGGACGGACAGACGGACAGCGAAGTCTCAGTAATAGGGTCCCGTTTGGCACCCTTCGGGTACGGTACCCTAAAAAACTATGTTGGTGTTGTTTGTATATTTTCTGCATGTGTTATTACAGTATTATTTTACCAAACTATACAAACATTACATGCCTAAAACATACAAACAACACACACATAGTTTTTTATTCAGTTTTTTCCTTCTCCTGTAAAGTTCACTTTTTTTACTTATGTACTTGTCTGCCGACCCTTCTACACACACGGTTTAAAATTTCCCCTGTTTGTGCACCATAATACCTACGTTTTGTATGCAAGTCTATTATCAAACCTGTTTTATCTACAAATGTCCCATCTGTTTAAACATTTCGTACATACAATACTTTAATTCAGGTTGTTATTATTGCATTGAGAATAACATCAATCTATAAGGCAGTATAAGAAGATATGATATGATCCGACCGATTTCGGTCACGGCGACTTGTCGTCTGTAGAAGTCGCTCGTGGGTTCGCATGTGGTAGTATACAGGGTGTCTCATTTAAATCGGTCAGTACGGGAAAGTCTGAAACTACGAAGATCTGTTCTTAGGAACCATGTCATCGATTTTAATAAGAAGAAAAACTGCCTTCATACATTTAAAAAAACCTGTACTCAGGTCGGGAATCGAACCCGGTTGTTTTGAAAAAAATAAACTTACATTATTTCTATTTAGATATTGATTGTGTTGTCTAGGTCTTAAGCAGTGAATTGCTCTATGAAACATGATGTCTAAAATGAATAAAATACATTGTTTTCACATACTTTAGGTACAAACAACCATAGAGACAATATTACATGCCTGAACTTGTTGAATATTGTAACGGTGGTCACTTCGAACACCTACTAAAATAAATCAAAGTATGTGAAAACAACGCATTTTATTCATATTAGATTAGACATCATGTTTCATAGAGCCATTTACTGCTTAAGACCTACACAATCGATATCTATATAGAAATAATGTAAGTTTATTTTTTTCAAACAACCGGGTTCGATTCCCGAGCTGAGTACAGGTTTTTTAAAATGTATGTATGCAGTTTTTATTCTTATTAAAATCGATGACATGGTTCCTAAGAACAGACTGATATTCGTATGTCTTATAGTTTCAGACTTTCCCATACTGACCGATTTAAATGAGACACCTGTATATAACAACATACATAGATAGATAGATAGATAGTTCAGCCATACATAGTTGATACATTATGAGCCTATGTTTATTTATTTTAGTAATTACTGCATGAGATGAGGCTAGCCTATCGCTGCCGCCGTAGCTATGGCGATAGATAGACAGAAGTTACTGATGAAACAATCAATATTTCATATTTTACTATCATTATATATTAAATATTATGTTTAAGGTACAGGGTAGATAAAAGAAACATCAAGATCAACCATTCATTACATCAGAATACAGAAAAAAAATAGATGGCTAGATTTATTTTAACAGTGTAGGTACCCTCAAACCATCAAAACTCAAATGCTACGTCATATTCAGGTTCAGGGTACCGTACCCGAAGGGTGCCAAACGGGACCATATTACTATACTGTCTGTCTGTCCGTCCGTCCGTCAGCGGGTCCTAGAGCACGAACCGTAATAGCTAGAAAGTTGAAATTTTCCCAGAATGTGTACATATCTGTTGCCGCAACAATAACAAATACTGAAATTCGAGAGATATTACAAATTAAAGGGGGTCCCCATACAATAGACTTGTTTTGATACACCCACGCATTTCAACATGATGGTATATAGTCAGATAAAAGGTCAGTACCTTTAACTTTAATAATAATACCATAAATTTTTCAAATAACCATTGCTGGTATAAGCAATAATTAATTTTTCTAAAGTTCGAATTAGATTTTCCACTCCACTTCCACAAACTAAGACAAATTGTGGGAAATTGGTCTACAGGCTTGCATTGAAAACAATCAGTCAGAGCCAATTTTTTTTTTACTTTACTGTGCAAAAATAAGATATTGCTGTACAAGATATTCACGAAAATTACCACAAATAAAATCACTTTTTATAGTAATATGATGAAAGTAATTGTTTTTTTTATTTATTTTTCAGTCTTCCTTTTGCATGACAATCTGTCATCTAGCACATTCAGCTATAGGTTTGATGTGTAGACAGGCTTCCAGGTATGGGACCAGTGTACCATCCTTCACAAATTAATCTTGATTTAGATTAGTTTAGATTAGAGAAGTAATTGAATGACTAACAAACTGTTTCCACCGAACTATCACTTTTTTGTAAAGTGAAGATTATTTTAGAATGTTACAACTTTACTATTTTTAATTAAGTAATCATTTAAAATGATATGAAACCGACGCGCGGGAGCTCGTGACTCACGCACGATGCGGGAGCCTCCCGCGAGTCTAGATTTTATAACATTTTACATTGTACTAGCATTAAAGTTAAAGGTACTGACGTTTTATCCGGCTAAATAGTTTAAATAAACAACCCAGCAGTTCGCCAAAACTTGAAGCATAAAAATGACGTAATATTTGAGTTTAGATGGTTTGAGGGTACCTACAGCCTTAAGTAAGTAAGTAAGAAAAATATCATGAGGACAGAACTGAAGGCAGTCTTCATAACTGCAGTGATGTCACGAGTATTATATAACTGGCTAAAAGTGGGCACAAAAGTGCCTCTGCCACCCTATATGGGAAAAGTGTGATGCCATGTTATAAAAATATGCATTGTCTATTGCTTGCATGTGTGGCATTCAATACAGACAACACACACACATCAAAATATAGATTTCGCAGGGTACACATAATTCACATAGCAAGATAATAATAATCTTATTGTAATCATATTTTAAAGCAATTCGCTAGCAATATTTATGAAATGTTTTTTTTTAATGGCAGAAACACATACTTAGCTTGCATTCATACCTAGAATTAATTTAAAAAAAACTTCCAAAATTCAGCCTTGAAGTCAATAGTAAATGCACCCTGGTTCACAAGAAATGATGAAGTTCATGACTACTTACAAATGCCTACTATTAAGGAGGAGGTGTCACGAATGACCAGAACCTACAGAGAAAGGATCAACCACCATCAAAACCAGCTGGCTTCAACACTCAGTGATATTCCCTACCAAAGGAGATTGAAGAGAAAGCATGTTTGGGACAATAATAGTTAACCCAAGAAGGGCTACCAAACAATGGAATGGAATGCCCAAAGCGCCATAAACCTTCATAAAAACTGCTCATGGTTGCAAAACTGTTTGCAAGTATATAAGAAAAAAATATTTAATGCATAAGAGAAAAAAACTATAATTAAATTAAAAATTGGGTTTGTAATAAACTTTTTACATTACTGAAAAAATAAATAAACAATAACACATAAATGCTAGATATCACTAATGGAGAATGTAATGAAGAGGAAAAAGAGAAGTTATATGAGGATGTGTGCAGCCATCATTGGTCAAATGCTAAATATGTATGACAATTGACAACTCATTTTCTACCTTTCTTTGTACATTTCTGATAATTCAACTGATATGAACTCTTCTTCAGGGAAGTTATTTCCTAACTTCTTTATTAAACTTACTGTCATGTAAGTATAATAAAGAAGTTAGGAAATTACAGCAATTATTAAGTGGTCAAAAAAGCAGTTGAATGAAGCAAGTAAAAAATATATTAAACTTGTGGGTGGGTTGATCATTATGGACCTAAAGATAGGATTTTACATCATGCTTATTACGTGCATCATATGGTATATGATTGAATGGAAAAAGGTGTTACTTGACCTGATTGTGACTGTACTAAGTTATTAGTTAAGTTTTTTATCTGTGGCTTCTATCATGTTTATTTACTGTCTGAGGTCTACAGAATAAGAGTTGCTGTGACAAGTTGCAATAAACATTTAAGTTTGAGTTTGTGATTTGTTTCTTTCATAAATAGACTAAACTATTACGAACCTGCCTCTCCGTCGATAGTTATATCCAAAAACACCAACGGGCTCCTTTGTTGTGGTAAATCGTTTGGCATTACCATGGTTAACTTTCAGCTGTTATCTGTTCTTTGTTCTGTTACTACCTCGGTCCTCGATGTATCCAAAAAACGGTTTCAAGACTTTTAAGCATTAATTTTTTTCAATAAAGTACTCAAGCTCTCGCTTGCAACCTTTGAGTAATACCTACTTTAATTTAAGAAAACCGGCTCACCAAAGTGGGAATAAACGAAACATTCGAGTCGTCGTCGTCGATCGACAAACAAAATAAATGGGTTAGCTAGCTGTCAACTGTCAAGTACTGTCAACAACAGTCAAGTCGCGTTCCGTGACATCGCCGTCAGCGCCATAATCGAATACAGGAATTGCTTTAGTTATTGTTCTGAGACAGGAATACAGCGTCTATGATATGCCCTGAGGATATGCCATCGTTTTGTATTGCCAGCCTTCGACTCATACATAGCTTATAGTTCGGGAAATATTAGTTGGCTGTCTGTAATCTTGACTAAGATCTTTTTGACTATATCGAACAAAAGCGAGTCGTAAAATCATCATTGTCACCGGAGTCACTCCGTCTTTCAGGTAAAGATTACGTTTGTTTGTAATAATGGAAGCGTGCTGGACCTTTTACAAACTTTGTCCGCTAATTGTTTCCTCAGAACAAAAGATCACAAAGTAGATTACAGACGGTCAGCTAATATTTCCCGAACTATACAGGCGCGGTCGCAGGGGGGGGGTCATGGGGGTCATGACCCCCCCCAAAACCAGTCTCATCAATTTGAAAAATCACCTAGAACTTGATGGTTTACAAAATGTTTAAAGAAATTATTAAATGCCCACTAACGTATTTAGTCTTACACTTAAAATAGTCAAAGAACGGTAAAGATATCCATAATTTTCAAAAATTATTCTGATGGTGATGACAAGACATTCTCTGCAACTACAATATTCAAAAAAGACCGCGAGAGCGAGACCGGGCGGTGCGGCGCGGAGGTGGCGCGGGGCGGGGCGGAACGCGAAACGACTGTTCTAGCCCCCCTTCCCCCGCCCTTTCCTCTCCGCTCCCGACGCCTGTCATTCATTCTTCTTTCGGCTCGGAGCAATTCGAATTTTTCATAACCTACCTAGGTACGGAATGAAGTAAAAAGAAAGTTCGCTTTGCTATTGACGTGTTGTGTGAGGGTGTGTGTGTATGTGTGATGCAGTGTGAAATTGTGAATAAATCATGGTAAGTTTATTTATTAGGTCGAATCCTAAATTTAAGCATGGCGTGCGTGGTTTTTTTTTGGTAGGTAGGTAGGTAGGCATTGTGTTTGTTATTATTATTTTCCTGAACGAAATAATGAATGTTTCCAATCACTTATCTGAGATTAGAAGCCTGATATTCACAGATTTACCTACTCAACTAAATCTTATATAAAAGCTAGGCACCTACTTATATGTAGGTGACCTACATATAAGTATTTGAAAGCAAACTACCTACCTAAAAGCAAACTACCTACCTACCTACCTATTGCATGTTGCATGGCAGACAAAAGGCGGACCCGTGGGCTGGGCTCATCATAATCATCACTGTCTTGACCAAAACTTTGATTGATATTGATAGGTATTTCGCGGTTTCGCGTCGGCTCGTCTGTCGTTTTAATAAGTAAAAGCGAAATCTTATCCACGAGCGAGATATGTTGCTTCTTTCATACTTAAATCGCTACCTACCTACGTCCTACGTGTTTTTAGTACCTAAGTGAATATTTTTCGTTGATTTATTTCTTACACTAACCTCTTTATTAATCTGTGCACTAACTACAGCTTTTTATTGGTGGCAGGGTGATTCTTTGAAGAGTGGTTCAAAACGCACTTTGAGAACAATCGATAGCTTTTTTACAAAAAAACCCAAAAAAAGCGATGACAACGAGCATGTACTCACTGATACTAACACTAAGAATTGTGGTAAGGAATGTGCTTCAGCTTCAGCGACGGATAGCGCTGTGCATGTACTCACTGATACTAACACTAAGAATTGTCGCAAGGAATGTACTTCAGCTTCAGTGACGGATAGCGCTGAGCATGTAATTACTGATATTAACACTAATAATGGCGATAAACGTGCTTCAGCTTCAGTGACAGACAATGCTCATACTTCTGAAAATGTTGCTTCTACTATCAGAACATCTAAAGAAAGAACATTTATATCATCTACTGAGACCGATATTGGGTACCATATCAATAGCGAGAATCTAAACGACTTTGCATTAGCTGCACTTCTGGAACGACATTGGATACCACCTGTGAATTATGAGTTTCCACATAACATTGTACGTAAAAAAGGAAAAACTACTAAAAAGTACGCTCAGAGGTCTCATTTAGACAAATTCTATTGGTTAGTTCTCTCGGATAAAGACCGCGGCCTCTATTGCAAGTTTTGCGCACTTTTTTCCAAAAGCGCGGCAGGAAAAGGTACCCAGACACCATTAAAACGTCTCGTGAAGGAACCATTACAAGTGTTTGATGACCTTTTGGGTGACAAAGGTGCATTGTCTGTACATGAAAGGAACCTGTACCACAAGAGAGCAGTCGAAGCTGGAAAAAGCTTTCTCATGAGATACCAAAATCCCTCGTTGGATGTCAGAAATCAAATATCATCACAACGTGCAAAACAAGTGGAAGAAAATAGACAACGTTTGACACCCATAATTAAAACAATAATTTTCTGTGGTCAACAAAATATCGCCCTTCGTGGCCATCGTGATTCAGGATCGCTTCTTACTAATGTTAGTGAAAGTCCCGTAAATGAAGGAAATTTCAGAGCTTTACTAAAGTTTCGGATCGATGCAGGTGATAAAATATTAGAAGAGCATTTAAAAAATAGCTCTGCTAATGCTACATACATAAGTAATCGAATACAAAACGAAATATTAGACTTATGTAAAGAAGATATACAGGAGCTCATAATAAATAATGTAAAAGCGTCTAAATATTTTGCTGTTATATTTGACGAAACAACTGACATCTCAGCAACAGAACAACTCAGTTTATCATTTCGATATCTTCACAAAAATATGATTCGGGAAGACTTCATTTTATTTTGTGATGCCTACAAAGAAATCCGAAATGAAGATGTGCTGCATAAGGACGAACTAAAACTTACAGGAGTAGCTTTAGCACATATTGTTATAGACCTCTGTCAGAAATTTGGCTTGGATTTGTCGAACTGCGTTGGAATAGGCACAGACAGTTGCTCCGTTATGGCCTCTGAGGTGAAGGGTGCCGTAGCAGAACTCATAAAAACTGCAACCCATGCACAAAGATGTCCTTGTAATAATCATATCCTGAATAACTCCCTGGCAAAATCGTCAAAGGTAACGAGTTGCAGAAACGCATCAGCAACAATGAAGAAATTAGTGGCTTTTGCAAATGCCTCAGCCAAACGAAGCAGAATTTTTCAAGAAGCTCTTGGTGGCAAACTAGAAAGTCTGTGTGATACTCGATGGGTAGAACGGCATGACGGGTATTTGCAATTTCAGGGCGACACTTTAGTTAAAATCTGTGATGCACTTATGAAAATTTCAACCTGGCAAGACAGCAAATCTGCATCAGACGCCAATTGTTTACGACATGCTCTGTGCAGTCCGGATTTTATCATCGCATCCATTTGCTTAGCCGACGTACTGGGTATGAAGATTCCTTCTAAATGAAATAGTATTATAAAATGTATTTGAAAGCGAATGTTTCATAACTAACCTATTGTTTTTTTTTCAGGAACAACTGTTTCGCTAAGTCGCTTTTTGCAAAAAATATCTTTGGACTTAAAGAGAGCCACAGATGCTCTTAAGGACACACTGGACATACTGATTCGTAAACGGGAGAACGCTGATAATCACTTTCACAACCTGTTTGTCGAGGCACAAGATCTAGCTCAAAAACTGGATGTTGAAATAAAAGCTCCTCGTACCGTGCCTCGACAGACAAACCGTGACAATCATCAGGGAACCGTAGAAGAATATTACAAGCGAACAATTTTTGTACCACTTCTAGATAATATAAACAGTGACCTGCAAGAACGTCTAAGTGCAGACACATTAAACTTATTTGGACTGGGCATTTTCATGCCAAAGATAGAAGTGACCGAAGAGGACTTCGAAATGTAAAAAAAGCCGCGGAATTCTATACCCACTTCTTAGGTGTTCCTGCATCCACTGTCGTTACAGAATATGAACTCTGGGTCACGAAGTGGAGGCGGGAACTTGCCGAAAGTAGTAGGAAACTTCCAATATGCGTGCTGGCTACAATCGACGCTTGTGATGAGGACCTTTACCCAAACATAAAAATATTATTAAAAATACTAGGTACCCTCCCCATAAGCGCCGCGACTGCTGAAAGGTCCTTTTCGTCACTAAGGCGTCTAAAAACGTGGCTGCGTTCCACAATGAAAGAAGAGAGGCTGACAGGGTTAGCCCTTCTTAATGTACACCAGGATATAACACCTGATGTAGGCAAAATTATTAACCGCTTCTCAAAAAATGTTAGAAGGCTGCCATTTGTATTATAAGGTCAACGTATTTTTTACTTTTAATAATTTTAATTTGTTAGTGTTTATAATAATATTATAAATAATCGTGTCTGGTTTCATTTGACACTGAAAGTCAAATAAAATCTTTTAAAATATATATTTTTTATACTATAATGTTCTTCATTTGCTTGATGACCCCCCCCAAAACCTAGGGCTGCGACCGCGCCTGGAACTATACCACATTGTATACTACCCGGTCACAATATCTGTGCACCTGACCTCGTGACGTCATATCGGCGGTCTGGGTACGGTGTGAAAAACAGTTATTTCGAGAAATGTGGAGGTAAAAAAAACTACTAACCTATTCAAATCAATTTATCATTGATGAAGGGTTTGTTATTAAAAAAACAATAATTTTGATTACAAAAACATTTATTATTAAACTCAGGCACTATAAATTATTGACTCAATGCCTGACATTGTATCTTCCTCACTCTCACTTTCTGAACTCTCCGAACTGTCTTCCCCTAGTGATATTAAAAAATGTGTGATGTTGTCGTCTGCTAGATGATCCTTTTCCCAGTATTCTCGCTGTAGTCTCTCCACGTGATTCACTTCTTTTTTCCAGTCAGCTGGCGTAATTGACTTAATCGCATCTTTTGTAAGTTGTTCTATTTTCTTTTCCGATTGGTCAATGTTTTTATCTGCCACCCTTTGCTTTACCAAGTTCCAGAGTCCTCTTTGATATCCCAGTTGCAGCACAGGTTCGTTTCACCACTTGGTCTACAGGTATGGTGTACTGTTTATTTGCTTTCTCCGATTCAAAAAACTTGAGCACTTTCAAGATTAGATTTCTTGATTCGCTGTGTATTGTTTTTCCCATGACTTCAGTTTAACAGCTACAACAATTTTAATAACAACCGAACCAGTCCAAACTTAACAGTAAACAGTCTAAACTTAACAATAAATAATTAATAAAAAACAAAACACCAACAAAGCGAAAATATCAAAATTATCGGGACGTGTACCGGCAACGAAGATGCTAACCGTACTGTCGCACCGGGGAGTGCGCGGAGAGGTGACAGGGGAAGCGGGAGAGGCGCCGCATTCCAGCGAGGTGCACAGATATTCTGACCGGCTAGTAAATGACGCCAAACATCTTGAGCAAAATGTGACGTGGTGGGGGAAAGTTTGCGCATGTACACTTACGTGCCAAAAAAACGACGCACTTAAAATTCTCAAAACAAATCGTACCTAACAGTATACTGCATGAATCTTAGTGCACAATACTTTAAACTTACTTAGTTCAATCGATAGAAAATGAGAAAATATACTTTACCATTTGCATGAGGGACTGAGCGGTAAGGTAACAGGTGCACAATAACTGTTTGAGACACGCGAAGTAGGTACATTTGCTGCGAACTATACAGATTTAATGGTATGTGGATATGACTATCAAAATAAAACTGTAAATTATTTAGCGACATTTGTCGTCTTTATTGGTGTCTATTAACAAAGAATAATGATTTGACAAAAGACAAGATTTTTGAAGTAAAACTTCTTGGGGCACGGGGGTAAAATTTATTTAACCTCTCAACTGTGGGTTATTCATATATTTGCTTTTCAATTGCTACTAGCCGGGTGCTATCACGAGTGGCTAAGAAATGTAACGGAAATTGGAATCGGTGACGTCAGGGTCGGCTGAAGACTTTTATAACCGCAACTATTTTCAATACGGTTTTTAACTAATCAGATAAGATAATAATACATTCGTACAATAAAGAATGTTAATTAGTGAGAGAAAAACCTGATGAAACGTTAACAAATAAAAATTATTTTAAGCATTCTTCCACGAGTTCTTGATTTCCGGTATGGCCAAGATGGCGCCGCCGCCGCCGCCGCCGCTGGCTGGGACAAAGACAAACAAAACCAGTGACGTGACCAAAAACTACTTCGTTCAACCTCTTTGTTGGAACCGGAACTTATGTTTGACAGCTGTGCGATGCGATCCATACAGTTTGTAAGAAAAGAGTTTCATCAATGTCACACGGGTCGATATGGATTTCTAAAACAAGCAAAGCAATGCATACATTTGAGCGAGACGGCTTAAAGACGTGACGTCAGATGGTATATAATCTGAGCGAGATGCAAATAGTAGTGACACTATTGAATGAGTTAAGTATATCACCACGAGCGCGACAAATTGTAGATAAGGAATGGTGGGAAATAAATGACCTACATAAAATGTTGGTACAACTGTGTTTTTTTTTTCTTTTAATTTACTTTAGTTTTAGCTTAGTTTAAAGGGTTTGGTTTGAAAACCAGCGTTGTGTGCTGCCACCGCACCATGCAACATATGCTGAAACCAAACCTTTTTGACACATGTAATTGTTGTTGGTATATCAATGTATGCAATGTATTCTCTGACGTGTGTCAAATAAATGATTTTTCTTTCTTTCTTCTTTCTTCTTTCATGACATGACGTATTAAAAGTAAGTACCTACAATATAAAATAATTTCAAATAATCGGACGTCTGAAACTTAAAAGTAACTTGAAGCAGAGATTGGATCTCAAAATTGGAAATTTAAATCTCTTTTAGTATAGGTAGGTATAGGTGTATAGTATAGGTACCACTTAATGATCTAGCTACAGAAGTTTTACTTCTAACACGTGTACGGTGCTACACGCGTTTTTTTATATCTATGTCACTCTATTTAGTGTACAACTTTACTTTTAATTTATGGGATACCTACGATTGAAATTCCCTAAAAATACGTTTTTCCACGTACACCTATAAAACATAATAATATCTCCATCGATAGAAAACTCATCAACTCATCATATACCAATATACCATCTTTCTGGCTTGCCTTTTGACGTGACAACGTCTTATAAATTGGTTTGCCGGGTGACACTTCAAGAAACTGCGTTACGCTCCGCTCACGTTATGCGCTCACAATGAGAGCGAGTGAGAGGCACGCGTCCCTTCCACTCGGGCATGGTTAGCCCGCCTAAGAGCGAGAGAGACAGACATAAAAAGTGAAAGGCACGCGTCAAATATAATTCTTTGTATAAATAAATGTTTTAAATTGTTACTATTATTTCATCCTTCTTCCTACTATACGAATGAATATTCACATTAAAATTATTTTACCACTCAAAGTCGTGTTCACGTAAAACTTTCGCCCGTATACCGACTTTACAGGCAACCATTTTTTTTAAAACTACGTTCGGACATCGAGGCATTTTTTATCCGTGATTTCAGTGCACGCAAGTGTATTGGGCAGCGACGAGACGTGAACTCAAAGCGGGAAACAATGGTTGACCAATAGCGTGGCTAGGCGCGCTCGATGCGATGCTCCTTCCGCACGCCGCGTCCCGCACCCCATACCGTGGTGCGCAGTATCATATATCAGATGGTTTCTGCGCATGCAAGGTCATTTGTTCAAGTTGTTTGGCATCTATTATACATAGGTAACGGACGGACGGAATGACAGACATAGACATGATAGTGTTGCCGGATAATCGATCGTATATCGATTATCCTAAGTACATATAAAAATCTAACAAATCGATCTAGAATCGATTTTATCGATATAATCGATTGGATCGATACTATCGATTCTCATAATTGTACCAATATAATCGATTAATCAATTATAATTTCTGTTTCTGATAATTAAATCGATTAGTTCAGTTCAGTTCAAAATTTTTATTGACCATAAAATCATACATATTACTTAGTCAACGTCAATATAATATTAATATTTTTGTATACTACCGCCCGTTCGGAAGTATCGATGGTGAGAAGCAATACGATAGAATCGATTAAATCGATACTATCGACACAATCGATTTAATCGAGGTATCGTTTAGATTATATTGTTGTGTAATCTGTAACGTAACAATATAATCTAAACCGATACCTCGATTTAATCGATTGTGTCGAAAGTATCGATTTTATCGATTATATTGTTTTGCTTCTCACCATCGATACTATCGATATAATCGACTTAATTATCAGAAACAGCAATTACAATCGATTAATCGATTATAATCGATTATATTGGTACAAGTATAAGAATCGATAGTATCGATCCAATCGATTATATCGATAGATTCGATACTAGATCGATTTGTTAGATTATTTAGGTACCTACTAATCGATTAATTGATAATCGATTATCCGGCAACACTAAGACATGAACGTTGGTTGACATTACACGCCGCACCGTGTTGCTCTATGGTAGACAGTCTATTCCGTAGACAGAGAAAGGAATAGACGGAGTCTGACGGAGTGCATGCTAAAGATGAGAATAATGGTTGATTTTTTTTATTGGTTAATGGTTAGTTGATAAATAAAAATATCGATAATTATTTTGGTTGAAAATATTAGTTAACACAAACAATCAACCATTCACCTGCCTGACCGATCAATAAAAATATCACTTTCGTAAGGAACATCGCCCCAACAGTAAATGTGTTTTATTATAAGAGAAATAGAGCATACATTGAACAATCATTTATTCAACGTTCGATCGAATATTATTAATATTATATCAAATGGTTATTTGATATCAAATATCCCCAACAGTAAATAATGTGTGTTATCGTAAGAGAGATAGCGCCTACAATTGAATGCACGCGAAACGAACGAAATTGAACACCTGACACCTGTGCCTGCCTGCGACGTTGCCGCTCCGACGAAAGAAGCAGCGCGGCCGGCACGTGCGGGAAGTCGGGAATGCGCGACGTTGCCATTTGCCAATTTGATAATTTTATCGACATCGGAACGAGTTGATAAAAATATTAGTTGATATTTTTATTCGATTGTGTTAAGTTTGTTTATTGAATATCATAGTTAAATAAAATTATTAGTTAATTTTAATGGTTGATGGTTATATTGATCATCTCTAGTGCATGCGTACACCTTTGAGATGGAGATAGAGTTGGTTCTCGGTTCTCCATAAGCATAAGGTTCAAAATCAGAGATTTTTCTGCCACACATCTGTCAAAACAAGCATTTGACAATACTGCGTTCAAGATCGGTCAAAAATTACTTACTCTGTGACGACAACAGACTGTGTCATATGAATTCATGTCTATACAAAGCCATCTGTCGGCAGCTTTCAGAACTATTTTTAGCTGTCAAAAAATCCCCTATTTGGTTCGGATTTTAGCGGATTTTAGAGTTTGCATCCTCCTTTCTTCACGATTTACCGTATATTTTCCTGTCTACGGTATTTTTCAATTCAATAAAACAATAAAAAAAATTGTTCGGTTTTTCTTTCGGAAATCGGAGAGCTAAAAGAAAAGAAGGAAAGCCTCTTCGGATAGTTCGATAGAATTCCGGTCCGGATTCCACGAAAATCGTCTGAATGAACACCAATACAATATTTTATTCGTGGATATCTTGTGGGCTGTACCTGGACGTAGTTGAGCACCTTGGCTTTCCTGATAAAAAAAAATACAGGCCAACGTCGAGTTCCATCCAGGTTTGCCTGAATACAACGAGATTTCGTTCTGCACCTACCTATTGGTTGTGAGAACCGTGAGAACATAGTGAAAAACGCAATGAAATAATAACTGTGCAACCTCTGTGGGTTACCTTTAGCTTTAGATATAGGTAAGTAGATTTTTGATTTCAGAATTGAATCTCAAAATCTACCACAGAAATGTCTAGTATTAACTACACAACACGAACTGAAGGCCAAACTAGGATAAATACTATAATATGGACAGTGCCAAACTTCATTCGTCTCCTAGAAAACAAAGTTGCTCGCGAGTTCCGTACAGAAAAGCCAAAAGAACCAACCCCAGATGACAACTCAAGATTTCAATTGAAAATGCAGTTCATGGGTAGAGATAATGACATCATTGAAATATACTACCTTTGTCCAAACCCTGTGTTCCTAAAGTCCATTCTGACCATCTGTTTGAAACGGTTTGAGGAACGATCTATTGTAATCAAGGAATATCACACTGTTCAAGCAAACAAGTGGCAGTTCCTTGCCACGCTGTTCAAACGAGACATAGCCAGTTATGATGGCAGAGAAGTATTCTTGCTAAGTGATGGGAGTCTACGCCTAAAGTTCCAATTCATGGTCTCAAATGACATCCGAGTAGATCGCACCCACGTCCCAGAAGCTAGATTGAGCAATGACTTTGAGAACTTGTTAAATAACGGCCTGTTTTCAGATGTCACTATGAAGTCTGTTGAAAACTATGACTACAAAGTTCATAAAGCAGTATTGGCTAGCAGGAGTGCTGTGTTGAAAGCTCACTTTGAGCACAATACTACAGAATGTCTGACAAACATTGTTGAATCTCCATTAGAGTCAGACGTGTTGAGAGAAGTTCTCATGTTCATATACAGTGACAAAGCTCCTAGAGTGGACGAAATACCACAGAAACTATTAGCAGCTGCCGATTATTACCAACTGAGCCGATTGAAGAGTCTCTGTGAAGAGGCTTTACACAAGAATCTGACTGTTGAGAATGCTATTGATACATTACAGTTGGCTGATCTACACTCAGCCAATACTCTGAAACAACTGACGTTAGAGTTCATTAAGGATGGACAAGCTAAGCTTATCACAAAGACTGAGGGATGGGAGAAAGTAAAATCTGTTGAACTGATTAAACAAATCTACGAATACATCATGACAGATGAAGTTGATGCTGACATAAAATAAGTTGTTGCAGTCTCAGTATGTTTATAAAAATATTTAATCAAACATTTGGAAATTATTACAGAACTATTACATTTATAGCTTGTAGTTGCAGTTTAGAATATAAATAAAATTGATAGTAAATTATTACATTGTGTTATCCTTATCATCACTCTCATCACTACTATTATCATCACTTGAGCTATAAGTGTTCGCATTCACTCTATTTGTGTTCACAAACAAGTCATCATCACTGTCTGTTTCTACATCTTTAATTTCTTCTTTCTTGACATCATCAAATTCTTTCGGCCAAGCTTTATTTTCTTTATAATACCGTATTGAGTCCTTGTTCATTATTTTTATAATTTCGGCTTTAACTTTATCACCTTCTAGTATTGGTTCTGCAAGAATGTAGTCACCACGTTTTACCCAAATGTTTTTCCTGAATTTAGTGGGCATTGACACTAGGTATACTTCACCTGTAGCAGATTCAACCTGAAACCAAATATTAATTTAATTAAATATAAATAGGTACACATTTGTGAAAGAGTTTTGTGATACAGCTTCAGTTTAGAAAGCTAGGTCAGAGTGTCGATAAGGGGCGGATGTTTTTTTTCCCTTATCTACACTCCAACCGAAAGCTATGTTTGTTGTTGAGAATAGCATGAAAATTAATTAACCTCATGAAGGTTGTTTCCTTTGCTGCTTACAACTTTTAGAACACTTTGATTTTCCTTCGGTAACTCATAGTCGTCCCAAAGAATTTCTTTCAGGACATGCTTTCGTTTAGTAGTTTTTGACATTCTAAGGCCTAGTAGATATACATTGTTATTACAAAATGACTGTTAACGAAAAAAATAACTCGAAAATGCTTTCGCAGTTTCTCACGCACGCAATCGAAATTCGTGATTGATTGATGCTGTCATTCATTGTCATGTCAAAACAAAACAACTTTTGAGGTTAGAAATTCAAAAACCATGTAGTAATGTTTGTTAATGACGTTTTGCACTATTCATTTTGTGCTCCTGACCTGACTGCTCCTTAAGGCCCGTTTTCACTTTGATTAGTGTAAAGTGTAGGTGTAAAAGATGGCTGTAAAGTGTAATGGGCTGTTACATTGCCCTGAATGAGTGCACTTTCTATCTGACCCTAATTAGGTGTATAGTGTAATATCGAGCATCCCCAATTAGGGCCCTAAATGTGTGCACTTTCTGCCTGACGCCTAATTAGGGCCCTAATTAGTTTGAAGCTATGTATAATTTGGTTCATGAGATGAAACTTCGAGCTCTTCTAACTCAGGCCCGCGACTGAGTGAAGAGGTATACATGTCATACTAAATTTATTCGTTACACTATTCTGCACTAGAAAAATAAGGTTTGGTTGAAGGCCGCGCAAATTTTTGTATTGGCTTTTATCGAATTTCAATAGCCTCTAAAAACAAAATTATCGAGCGAACAGGTTAAGTGTCATAGTAAAAAAACTAGGATTTGTGTGTTCTATCCGTAGACAGAGAAAGGAATAGACGGAGTGCATGCGTACACCTTTGAGATGGAGATAGAGTTGGTTCTCCATAAGCATAAGGTTCAAAATCAGAGATTTTTCTGCCACACATCTGTCAAAACAAGCATGTGACAATTCTGTGGCTCGATAAAAACTCATACGCGGGTAAGGGACAGTGATCGTTATTGTTTCTCGCTTAGACATTAATGAATCGTATTGTGTCATCTCTTTCATAATTTTCATAATTTCTTTATTGCACACAAAAAAAATAGTTAACAAATCATGGTAGGTAATAAAAGTGTACAATGGCGAGCTTATCTCTAAAAAGAGATCTCTTCCAGCAAACCAAGTTTCGTTGAGAGAGGTTGATAGCTGAGCGGGGGTAGACCCATGTGTACAACAATAAATTTAATAATAAATTTACTCTTTCTTTTCTTTTTTTTCTGACGATGTGTCATCTCTATACTATACTCCCCCTACGGTTCTATCCGAATATTACAGTTTTTTTTCTGGCCAGCACTTTCACTTTTGGCCCAAAATGAATGATCTCTTTTCCAGGGCGGCTGACGCCGCGCCGCCCATGAATTTTTCTGAGCTACTCGTTACTCGAGTTGATACCAATATGCAAAGTGTTAAACTGTTAAAGTTGAACCTCTTGAACTGTACTAGAGCTAAGTTGACCCTCCCCCAAAATCTTGAGGTCATGAGGTGCGACCGCGCCTGATATGAGTAATTAATTATGCAGAGCACCCCCCCTGAAAGTAGTCCTGGCATGTTCGTTTTATAAGCCTATTGTATCTCAAAAATATAAATATTAAGTATACAAAAATACTACGTAGGTAACGGGTTTTATCTGGGTGTAAATGGGTATCTACATTTTTTTTCGAACGGCACCCACATTCCGAATCTGGCAGCGTGATGATGTTTGTTTTGGTGTCCATCGTTATAAACAACCCTTTGCTTTGATCAAATCCAAGCTGTATGGTCTTCGATCATTCAGATGATAAATAGAAATACTTACTTACTTTAATAATAATATCACATATTTTCGCCAGACATATTTTAATTACTTTATTACGTATAATTTTGTCAATGCGCATAGTACTCTGTCTGACAGGGAGAAGTCGGAATTTCTTGGCCAATGTTTATTTTCCTACGATGTAGGTATCTCTGTTCTGTTTTGGTTTCGTAAAATGTATAGAAGGCAGCAAATAAGCTTTAAAAACTTCGTGAGAGTACTAATAGTTTCTCAAAAATGCTACTGCCAGTTTCTTCCATCAAGCACTACAAGGATTATCCGGAATAAAAATGCCGAAGATGATCATAACCTCAAACCAATAAAGACTGATGAAAATGAAACTGATAGTGGTAAAAATCAGTGCACAAATAATTTGAATGAATTTCGCGTCAATGAAGTTAACATACAGATGATATCTAGAAACATATATGAGCAGCTATTCAAAACATCCAACAGGAAACTGGATCCGGAGGTTGTAAAGAGGTGAGTCTTCTTTTTCGATTGTGATGATGATGTATGTAAGAATGATTGTTTCACTGGCCATTTCCTATACTTAATATTACCACTACTATCCACAAATATTTACAAAAATAATTTCACAACAATTTCTACCCTCACAATCATTGCCTGCGATTCTGAAGGTGACACAAACTATACTAACTGTTTGTTTTGTTTTGTTTTTCAAAGTTCTTTATTAACACAATAACATATTACATTAGTTAAACACCCAGTGACTGTTCAGCTGTCAAGACCACCTGATACGACATGGCATCGACTACAAAAAGGCAGAGTACATGCCAGACGTCCACATGACAATACCAGAGCTGAAGGGAAAGGACATTGTGGAACACTTCTACAATATTGGAAAAGAGCAGTCAGCCCCGTACCGAAATCTTCTGGAGCAGCTAGCTGGGTCTGCATTACCTACTCCACCAAAGGTACTTACTTAGGCGGTATCCATTTTGGTAGATGAATCCTTTCACACTGAGATTAAACAACATTAAGTCTATTGTGATACAGAGTTTATGATTGCTGTTTAGTGTAGTGGGTTGGTGACCTAAGTTAGTCATGTTCTATCTATCTTCTATCTTCTATAAGGGGGCTGAAGTGCCTGCACGTGGCCCACATGTGCGGGGCCTTTGTGCATGTCCCCTTCTCCCTTTCTCTCATCTCAGCCAACCCAACTCCTCCACAAGTTGGAGTAGGAGGCCTGGATGTTCAAGGAGCTCCCGGGTCGATGATGCCTCTCCCAGAATCGCCATCCTGGTTTCAATTGTGGATGGACATGCCAGCAACATGTGCTCGACCGTCTCATCCACTTCCATGCAACCCCTGCATAGGGGGCTGTCAGTTGCACCTGTAATTGTCAAGTGTTTATTTAGTGTACAATGGCCTGTTATAAGGCCTGTTAGTATTTTTATTTTGCTGCGTGGCAGCCTTATTAGGTAGTTAGTAAACCTATGGTTATACTTGTTTATAAAGAGTTTTGTGTTTTTACAGTCTTCTCTGCTGGACCACAATTTGTTCTGTTGAACTAAAGTGGCTGATTTAAGCCGCCTCCTTAGTGCTTCAGTTGATAATGGCGAGAAGGGTGGAGGGCCAATCGCCGTCCTTCTAGCCCCTATTCTTGCTAGCTTGTCTGCCTCACAGTTGCCCTGGTCTCCTTGGTGACCCTTGACCCACTGGACTATGACTTTGTTTTTGCTGCCTAAGTTGTTTAGTGCTTCATGACATTCTAGTATAAGTTTAGATTTTGTTAGCGGTCTCTTTAGTGCGCTTAGTATGGCAGCGCAGTCCGTTTTAAAGGTAATTTCCATTCCCTGTACATGATCTTGTATATGTATGGCTCCGTGGAGGAGGCTCAGTGACTCCGCTTGAAACACTGTTGTTTCCTCCCCGAAATTCAGGGAATGGCTAATGTTAAGTTCTGGCGAGAAGATACCTCCGCCTGTGTTGCGGCTGTTCTTTGACCCGTCTGTATATATTGTTATGGTGTTCTGATTTGGGTTCGGTGTTGTTTCTACATCCCGAGCTATAATTTAGTTATGTTATGTCATGTTATTCTGTTAAACTAAGACTAGATATTTTATTATGTAACTGAAAAACTAAACTTTTAACTTAACTATTTTATTTTTATTTAGTTTTTATAATATTTGCATATTTAATGTAAATGTTACGTAGTTGTCAAAAACTAAACTGTATGAACCCAAAGGGGGCACTCATGATACAGGCTATGCCTAGTGTGGGGCCACAAGAATCCATTGTTATTTTCAACTACTTGAATAAATACTTTCAATACTTTGAATTGAATTCACACTGGCTTCTCTCACAGGAAATGCAGAATCGAATTCTAATGCTGACCATGTGCCAATGAAATAAGCTATTTATGTTAAGTACTAGTCCGACACCCCCCATTAACCTGACAGAGCCAGCGTGTTGGATTGGAGCATGGCTCAATCTTACTCGTAAAGGCCGGTGCACCTCTATCTACACATGGGCACAGTTATGCCTCTGCCACCTCAAATGGGAAGAAAAGGACCCAAAAAAATAAATGTGTAAGTTCCACTGCTAGGCAAACGTCTCTCTCCGACTCTTCCACTCTATCAAATCCTCAGCGGTTTCCCTCCAGTCCTTATCCCATAAATAACCCATCACTCCTATGTATATTTGATAACACCTATTTCTATTTCTCTGGAACGCGCTTCCCTCCGCGCGCCATCAGGGACAGTCCATCTCTCTTTATATTCAGGAATCGGTTGAAGGAGCATTATCTCTCTCTATCATAAATATAGAAGGTATTTTTATATGTATTAGTTTATTTATGTTAGGTTTATTTATTTTATTTTATTTTATGTAATATTCATGTACTTCTTTATGTAGATTAGTAATATTATGATTTATTTATATTTTATTTTTCACTTACTTGAGCACATAGGCCTACCTGTTCTGTATTTTATTTTTCTCTGTCCATCCTGGGTTTGCTGGAAGAGATCTCTTTTTAGAGATAAGCTTGCCTTTGTAAATTACTTCTCTGTATTTTTTGTGTTTTGTCTTTTATGTGCAATAAATATATACGATTACCTTCAGAAATAAAGAACTTTAACTTCGACACATTTCAGACATGTGAGGCTCATGAATATAGAGGAAGCGAGAGATGTATGCCAGGGCCACGAGAACGGAATTGCATAGCAATGGCTGTAGCGCAGGGCGCAAGCCAGTTTTAGTCGAGGGCGCCGAAACGCGCTGGCTGCAAACAAACCGTCTTTTTGCGCTCACGCTATAGCTATTGCCAAGCGATTACTGTACGTCCCAGCCCAGGCCCCCGATTCTCGCGCTATTGAGATCATCTCCCCAGTCGAGATATCGTTTTTGATACCGCCTAAATCCGTCGAAAACGATCTCGATTTATATTTATTTCGATCGAAAACTGGTCGAGATATCTCGGTTGGTCGAAAGGCTAGTCGTAAGATAGAGATTTCGGTATCTCAAAATCGATATTTCGACCATGGACATGATCTCGCTAGCGCCAGAATTGCCCCCGGATCGTAGCAAGTGGGGGCCTATTATAGTCTACCTACACGTCTTCTGGGAAAAAAAGCATAATGTATGTACATTTCAGGTATGGTCGCAAGCTGCGGGCTGGACCCGCTACTGTGGCGCCACCCCGCCGCAGCCGGTGGCGTACCCGGCGGACGATGCGCTGGTGTTCGACGTGGAGGTGCTTATGTCGGCCGGCAAGCGACCCACTTTGGCGTGCGCGGTCTCCACTGATGCGTGGTATGTTTTTCAAAGTGGGCTACAGTACAGACTGAATTTTTATTTTTTTTATTTTTTTATGAAAAAAATATTTATTTTCTCCCAAAAAGACAAAACATATTGTAGGTATTAGGTATAGTAGGTAGGTGAAACTAGTAATTCAACTTGCTATCCAAGAAGCAGTGGGAGACAGAAGTCCAAAATTGGTTAACCCGGTGCCTTTACAGATGATCTGTGGCAATCTAGGGTGAAAAAGTGTGGAGTGGAGCTGCCTGTTGTGTGTGCTTGGAGTGGTTCCCACACACAGCAGGCGGCTCCAGTACACTCTAGATCGGCCCTGCCGCAGGCGTGTGTGTAGCCCGGTTTAATCTGATGAACTTAGAAGAAACTTCCAATGTCATCGGAGTCATTTTTTAGGGTACCGATCCTTAAAAAAAAAAAATAACCCTTATTGGATCACTTTGTTTGTCCGTCCGTCCGTCTTGTCTGTCCGTGTGTCACCATCTTTACAGGGTGTAACAGAAGGGTGTAGTCATATTTTAGGGGGTTGTTAGGGAGACCATTCTGAGTAACTTTTACTATGAAATTGATTTGATCAGAGCAACTTTTATTTTTCATTGCTCCATACGTTTTGGTCCGGGCGGTCAGCTGATTTGTATAGAGAAGTAAAAGTAAAGTTGGTTTCATAGTAAAAGTTGCTCAGAATCATGTCCCTAACAACCCTCTAAAATATGACTACACCCTTCTGTTACACCCTGTATATCAAGAACGCGTGGACGTATCAAGCTGAAATTTATATCAATTGTTAAGGTTTGTGGATGCATAAGGCTGTGAAAAAACTTGATTACTATGAAAATCAAACAATTTTACACCATTTATGCTGTAAAATAGTTTGATTTTCATAGTAATCTCAATGGATCTAAAACCTTCAGGCAACAATCATGACATTTGGCACAAAGCAAGGTCTTATAGCACAAGTAAAGGGAAAAATCTGATAACTGCAAACTGTCTTTCTACAAAAACATTTAATTTGGCTTACATGCTGAGTCAGAACCCTTTTGCAGATGCCACACCACCCTCAGTTCTAGTGCGATATAGGTACTTTGGTACCTATATCCTATCTATCTTAGTGCAAATTATCTGTGTCTGTATGTTTTATATGTTATTTTGTTTAGCGCTAAGTATCTTCTATGTTTTATGCTGTGTGTGTGTGTGCGCTGATGCAAATAAATAGATAAAATACAAATACATGGATGACATAATACTTTAGTTTTTTATGTACGCACTCCAAGGTGTCATCGGAAATCTTGGTGCGCGAGTACGCACTCGACCGTTTGCCAATGCTGCAGATGTATAGTTCGCAACGAAGTAACATCCTTTTCTATTCCCTTGATGGCCCAAAATGTACATAACATCCAGATGTAACCTTTGGTCCGTTTTCGTAATTGGCTACGAAAGTTGTAGTTCATGACGTCCTATTAATTTATTTCGGCGGACTATTGTACTTTATCGAAACCTTACATAACAGGTACGGCTGGGTAAGCCAACCTGTAGCAAACCGATCCCCACACGAACACCACGAGACCACCAACTACGAAGACCTCATACCACTCGAGAGTGACGGAGTGAGCCCTATAGACGAGGAGAGGCCACGACTGGTGGTCGGACACAATGTGTGCTATGATCGGGCGAAGGTCAAAGAGCAGTATTTGTTGACTAGTTCGGGTAAGGAGATTTGTTTATAAAGGTCACAACAAATGACAATAATAATGGAAAAGTACCTAATCGTTAATTACCCATTATCGACATAATCCGCCGGCCCAAAGGTGCCCATTACACTGGCAGCGTCAGCGAGCGAGGTCCCTTGGACCAGGAAAGGAAAGCCCCTGAGCAGTTGTCAATCCTCTCTCGACCAAGAAGGAAATTCTGTGTAAAATGGCGCTATCTTAAAACTCTGCTGATCCCTGTCCCGGCTGAACAGCGCGAACACATATAGCATTTCTATAATTCAGGGTACCTAATGATAATGAATGATGTCCCCATACCTACCATGTATGCCTGCAATGTCTACCACCTACACAGAAATCCACCTGTCTCCTAAGTAATTCACAATTCACAATTCTTTATTGCACACAATAATTTAAACAGTTACATTAAAAGAAAACACATGTACAAAGGCGAGCTAATCTTTAAAAAGAGATCTCTTCCAGCAAACCAGGCGTGAAAGGAAAAATTATATAATGAAAGGGTAGGCAGTGCACAATAACAAGTTAAATAAAATATAAACGAACAAATACTAAATACAGAAGAACTACTACTACTTATACATACTGATATACTACATACACTTTACATATAATAAATATATACATACAATAACTTTTACGAAAGAGAGAGGTAGTGCTCTTTAATACGTTTCTTGAAAGAGAAAAGGGTAGGACTGTCTCTAATAGTGCAAGGAAGTTCGTTCCAAAGCTGGACCGCTCGCAACCTGAAAGAGTGCTCATACGCAGCGGTGTTATGCCGAGGTGTGGCCAAAAGTGAGACAGTGTGAGATCTACGAAGCCGATCTCCCGAAAAGAGATACTCAAAACGGTCTCGAAGGTAGTTAGGATAGCGCGGATTTTTCAATATATTGAAAAGATAATGAAGAATGTGCGAATCTCTGCGACGACGAATCGGAAGCCACCCCAACTCCTTACGGTATTGAGAGACATGGTCAAATTTGCGCAGTCCGAAGATAAACCGAATCCCGAGATTCTGGAGTCGCTCGAGTTTGTCCAGTTGCCCTTCGTTTGCGCTCGCCCATGAAACATCGGCATAGTCAATCAGCGGCAGGAGAAGGGACTGCGCAAGGGTAATTTTGGTTTGCCGCGGCAAGAAGTTCTGGAGTCGCCTGAGAGAGTGGAAAGACGCAAAGACCCGTCTGCTGACCTCGCAGACATGTGGAGACCATGAAAACTGATTATCAAATATGACGAACGAAGTAACTGGTTTGTTGGAAGAGATCTCTTACTAGAGATAAGCTCGCCTCTGTACACCTTTACTATGTATTTTTGTCCTATTGTAACTTTTCTGTGTGCAATAAAGAAATTATGAAATTATGAAAGACATATCCAAAATATTGTATGTTGATGTACATAGTCTGTCCGCTATTACAATATTTTGTAATCGCAGCGGTAGCTTCGAACGACTTATTTCAAGTCGGGACATCCACTTGCTACAGTCTTGGGATACATCTCTTGCTGCCTCAAGATTCGTTTTAATGAGACTAGGAGCTCTCGCACGATCTCGCTGGTCCTGGGTACTTCGTATTGAAAGCCTTCCTCCTTGCAGCTCTTCGCTTCTGGGACACGATGTCCATGCACACCTGCGTCAGCGGCGTCACGAGCTACCAGCGCGCCATGCTCAAGTCTAAGGAGAAAGACGGCTCGGGGAACGATGAGGACTGGATGGATATTAGCTCGTTGAATAGCCTTTCTGAGGTATTTATGTAACGCATAACATTCGCGACTTCTCCCATACTATACGGGGTGTCGGAGACACAACTGTAGGGATTCAATACTCCATTACCTACGTCCTTTAAATTGTATTTATTTAGTCTCGTTATTTCTCTAAGGCTGGATTTTACCAACGAAAGAGAAACTTTTACTCGAGAGTATCTTCTACTTTTTCATAGACACTAGTGACACCCAGATCAGGTCAACTTTTTGTTGGTGAAATCCATCCTAAATCTGGTTAATTTGGTATTTAGCGTCAACCTGAGCAGCCATAGCCGGTGTTTCGGATGGCACGTTAAGCTGTAGGTCCCGGCTACTATCGCTACTTGGTAGTAGTATGTAGTAGTCGTAAAACCCCTTCACCAACCCGCAATGAGCCAGCTTGGTGGAGTATGGCTCAATCTTACTCGTATCCGGATTAAGACCTGTGCCCCTCGGTGGGGACATGAATGGGCTCCATTTACTTACTTAATTACTTTACATATCCGGCTCACCGTTGAGGCCTTTTCCTAGCAGTGGGACAATTGAAAACAAAAAAACCGCCATCTTGGATTTCAAAATGTCACATGTTTTTTCCCCAGGTGCACAAACTGTACTGCGGCGCGTCCATAGACAAGCAGACTCGCGACGTGTTCGTGGAGGGGACTATGTCGGACGTGCTCGACAACTTCCAGGAAGTCATGCGATACTGCGCGAGCGACGTGCAGGCCACCTGCCGCGTGCTGCGGGAACTTTGGCCGCTGTTTCAGGAGAGGTGACGTCATCATCATCATCATACTCGAAATAAAATTGAACTAAGAGACTGGGAGCTTCTAGCACTGGACAGACCGGGACGGAGACATCTATCCGCCAATTAGCGTCCTCAAGGCGAAGCCGAGCGGTAGCCAATACAGTAATACGAGGAATATTTGTATGTAACGATATATGTTTTGTGTTCTAGAAAATGGCGCTGTAGTTTTCGATGAAATTTGCAATATAGGGGTTTTTGGGGGTAAACATTGATCGAGCCAGGTCTCATACTAAAAACTCGCGTATTTCAGAGATTTCATGCTTTTCTCATTGCCCCGCAATAGGATTGGCAATTTCACTTTAGTACAATGAAAATAAGGCATAAATTCCAATGACAATCAAAAAGTAAACTCATTGCGACCTCAGATCACGTGACACTTTTTGGCGCGTCTTCGGAAAATTCACACAAAAAGGTTTCGTTCAAATAAGGTCGAATCTAAGTTCATCATTTGCTATTCAACCTTCTTGCTTGTTTCTCGTTCAAAAACAGAGCAGCATATTAATCGATGTTAATGCGGTCTGATGATATGATTACAATGTTTTATTGTGTTTGTACCACCAACCACCGAGCAGAGCTCGGTAACCAGATATTTATAATTCTATGCCAGGGCCGAATAAAACACGACGAGTGATTGGTGGTAACAAGAGAAAGCGTCTAGTGATAAAACAACCGGCGCTCTACCATCTAAACAACCGGCGCTCTACCATCTAAACAACCGGCGCTCTACCATCTAAACAACCGGCGCTCTACCATCTAAACAACCGGCGCTCTACCATCTAAACAACCGGCGCTCTACCATCTAAACAACCGGCGCTCTACCATCTAAACAACCGGCGCTCTACCATCTAAACAACCGGCGCTCTACCATCTAAACAACCGGCGCTCTACCATCTAAACAACCGGCGCTCTACCATCTAAACAACCGGCGCTCTACCATCTAAACAACCGGCGCTCTACCATCTAAACGACCGGCGCTCTACCATCTAAACAACCGGCGCTCTACCATCTAAACAACCGGCGCTCTACCATCTAAACAACCGGCGCTCTACCATCTAAACAACCGGCGCTCTACCATCTAAACAACCGGCGCTCTACCATCTAAACAACCGGCGCTCTACCATCTAAACAACCGGCGCTCTACCATCTAAACAACCGGCGCTCTACCATCTAAACAACCGGCGCTCTACCATCTAAACAACCGGCGCTCTACCATCTAAACAACCGGCGCTCTACCATCTAAACAACCGGCGCTCTACCATCTAAACAACCGGCGCTCTACCATCTAAACAACCGGCGCTCTACCATCTAAACAACCGGCGCTCTACCATCTAAACAACCGGCGCTCTACCATCTAAACAACCGGCGCTCTACCATCTAAACAACCGGCGCTCTACCATCTAAACGACCGGCGCTCTACCATCTAAACGACCGGCGCTCTACCATCTAAACAACCGGCGCTCTACCATCTAAACAACCGGCGCTGTACCATCTAAACAACCGGCGCTCTACCATCTAAACAACCGGCGCTCTACCATCTAAACAACCGGCGCTCTACCATCTAAACAACCGGCGCTCTACCATCTAAACAACCGGCGCTCTACCATCTAAACAACCCGCGCTCTACCATCTAAACGCCAAATTTGCTTGAGACCGTTTGTGGCAAGCAGTGCCTGTGCAAGTCAGATGGATAATTTTATATAAAACTTTTCGTTTATCGTTACAGGTTCCCACATCCTATTACCTTGGCCGGAATGTTGGAATTAGGTAAGTATCCTTTTTACCAAACATAATCCATTTAACCCTCTCGTCGACACATCTTATCTATCTATTTTTCTCCATTGTTCGTTTGTTCGACCGGTGTGCTTCTGAGAGTGAACTAGTTAACCCGTAATAATACCATTAAATTATTTTATCTACACTACGTTCATGATTTGAGTGACTTTACCAACCCTAAATCTTCCACAGGGTCATCTTACCTGCCGGTCAACTCAAACTGGTTGCAATACATAGATTCAGCGGAAACAGTATTCGAAGATCTAAAACTGGAGACCAGACAACTGTTGTCACTTAAAGCGGACGAGGCATGCCGTCTCATGATTAACGAACAGTACAAAACAGATCTCTGGATGTGGGACCAGGACTGGTCTACGCAAAGACTGAAGTTGAAAAAGGCAAAGGTTCGCAAAACCAGGAAAAAGGATGAACAATCTCAAGAGAAACATGTTGTACAAGCAGTGGCGACAGAGAAAAAAAAAGAATGTAGAGTACCCGAAAACGGATTCGAAATTTTAAACGAAGAATTTATAGAACACCAATCAAAGAAATTTGAAAACAATGAAACAAATGACAGTGAAATAGAAGTTTTGAGTAAAAAGTTTGAATATCTATTCGAACTGGGCTCGCTGTTGCCGGCAAGAAGGCCATACTTGCCCGGATATCCGGCCTGGTATAGAAAACTTTGTACCAAACCGGGAAAAGACCCTGACTGGGCTCCTGGCGCGAATAACATTACCACTAGCATGCAGGTACGTCCAGTTTCTTCGTCCTTTATAGATTTCAGATGATAGAATGGATTATAATTCGCCAAGTTAAAAACATAAAAAAACCGACTTCATTAACTATTACTTGGTCCTCCCCGCTTGTTTTACAGTGTCGTCTATAAACCCGAAAACGAGCCTTCAAAATCTGTCTCCTGACAGAGAAGTCCATACCTATTACATAATGTAAACGAATATGCGATCAGCCAGGATTTATCTCGTGACAATGACTGGAAACACCGAAAAGTCACAAAAAATCTGGATGTACGAGTATAAATTGTATAATGTCATCCATGTAAAAACAAATTGAACTTCACAGTTTTTTCATGTAGAAACCTAACCAGGGAATGTAGGGACAAAACTATTCGGCTTCCCTTTTGAACAAAGAAATATTTTTTGGAATCGGTTCATAAATAGTAGGTACCAGTTTCGATCTAACAAACATTTTAAAAAAAATACGATAAATAACCGGCCAAGTGCGAGTCGGACTCGCGCACGAAGGGTTCCGTGCCATTATCTATAAAAAACCGCAAAAAAAAAATGTATGGGAGCCCCCCCTAAATATTAATTTAATTTTAATTTAATTATTTATTTTTTAAGTAAATAATATACTCAATATATTGTGAACATTTTAAGCGTCTACCTACCTGCTACCATTATCAATATCGAGCAAAAATGAGCAAAAAAATCACGTTTGTTGTATGGGAGCCCCCCTTAATATTAAATTTCTTTTGATTTTTAGTATTTTTTGTTATAGCGGCAACAGAAATACATCATCTGTGAAAATTTCAACTGTCTAGCTACCACGGTTCATGAGATACAGCCTGGTGACAGACGGACGGACGGACGGACGGACAGACGGACAGCGAAGTCTCAGTAATAGGGTCCCGTTTGGCACCCTTCGGGTACGGAACCCTAAAAAACAACATTCAACCGGATAGATAACTCCTTCCTTTTTGAAGTCGGTTAAAAAACATAGCCAACGTACCCAACGGTGGGGACGTAAAATTAGCCACATGAATCTATTCACTTACCATGTCCAGATAACCCCGAAGCTGCTCCGGCTGTCATGGGAGGGCTACCCGCTTCACCACCTGGCTTCGGAGAAGTGGGGCTTTCTAGTACCCTGCAGTCACCGCCGGCCGGTCACCTACGAGCCAGAGGATGAGCCACAGGTGATCGCAACATTTACTTTGTGTCCATACAAATAATTTGGAAAACTTTGAAAGAACTTCGAACATTTTTTTATTGGGCCTCGGATACTGGGGTACTTTCATACCCTAAAATCTCGCTCTTTCGTGTACACCTATAAAACATATGGTAAGGTAAGACAGCCTTAAATTTCAAATCGTTTCATGCAACTCACTAACGGCCGAAATTAATAACCTATCTTCTATCCATAATCTGCAGATTTGATATTGCTAGTGTCAATTTTGACATAAATCTCATAGCGCAACTGTCAAATGTAACGCGTAATCTGCAGATTTAGATAGGTTATTGAGATCGGCCGTAAGCTAAACTATATTGAGAGAATGCGATCCTGACACATGTGGAGGTATATGTCCGTCTGTAGTGGAGTAGAAGAAGAAGTAGAAAAGTATTTATTTTTTCCAAAAATAAAAATAAAAACACAATATAATAAACGATAGAAAAGTGATTATACTAGCAAAATAAACAACTAATAAATATATAAATAAATAAAAATAGGAAGGGTCTCAGCGTCTGCTGGGGGCATTACAAAATTATAGTAATGTGCTGCTCCCAGCGCTGATTTTAAGACCGTCCCTTACTCAAACTAAAATCTAACATATTATTAAAACTATCTCTATCTCTATTTTCACTCTATCTCACTTGGTGGGAGTGAGTGAAAAATAGCGCGTTACAGACAGGGACATGTACATGTGTCAGGATCGCACTCTCTCAGAGCGGTGAGAGTATAAGAGCGGTTGCGCACTACGTCTGATCCGAATCCAACTAGAACCCGAATAGAAACCTCAACGGAAATTCACGGATGATTGAGACAACGCTATCAGCCAATAACGTGCCGCTATTTTGAATTAATCATCGATTAGCTAACCGTATAACCTTTGAACAGAGTCTCGCAAACCGACAGAGAAATGTAAAAGTACTGTTATACCGTGGCCGCTGAGAGAATGCGATCCTGAGAGGGAGAGGATCTTGTGGGAGTGAGATAGAGTGAAAGTGGCGCGGGACAGACAGGGACATATACATGTGTCAGGATCGCATTCTCTCAGCGGTCAGAATATACTCCATTGAACTATGCAGGCCATGGGACATTGACAGTGCGGTGATATACAATGTCCTTGATGAGTTTTATTTCTCATGTGACAACATCCATGTTTGTTTGTTTTCAGCTACCTTTGAAAGAGCTATTGGTGAAATGTCCAGTGGTGGGGAGTCCCGGCCTCAGGGACGGTAGTGACGATGCGATGGAAAAGATCTCCAAGAAAGTAGAGGTTGGTTTAAGTAGCTAATGGGGGCTATTTGGAAGGAAATTGCACTAAACTAAAAAGGCAACTAAAGCCGTTGTTATCAACAACTAAGATGACGTCATTATGACGTTTAGAGGGCTTAGTGGCCTTTTTAGTTTAGTGCATTTTCCTTACAAATAGCCCCAATTATCGGTATAAGCCGGACCGGCAACGTGGCCTTAATGAATGGCCATAGCCTCTAATCTACATAGTCGTAGTACATCTGTGGCCGTAATCCGTCAATTGAGTCGTATAATAGTCTTACAGCGTGGACAGACGATGACGCGCCCGCTCCGTCGCCGCTCCGCGCCCGCTCCGACGCCGCTCCGCGCCCGCTCCGACGCCGTTAAGCCTCGCACTCACCGCCTTGCACCGATTTGTGTCTTATTGCTCATTAATGAGTCTCTTATTACATCGGATGGTTTTCATCGCACCCGCCCCGCGCCCGCTCCGCGCCGCCCCGCGCCCGCTCCGACGCCGCGCCCGCTCCATCCGATGTAATAAAAGACTTATTAATGAGAATTAGACACAAATCGGTGCAAGGCGGTGAGTGCGAGGCTTAGCGGCGTCGGAGCGGGCGCGGGGCGGCGACGGAGCGGGCGCGTCATCGTCTGTCCACGCCCTTAGGCTCTCGCGAAATTTACGCAAGTATGAATTATTACTCGTATTATTTTGAGTCTGCGGTTCAGTTCTCGTCCTAAAGACCTAACCCGTGCCTCCATCTCTTCCCGCCTCATCTTTGCATTTTTGGGAACCCATTCAGTGGCTCCATCGATGATGACGTTCTCCGACCGGGTTCAGTCACGGCGACTGTTACGGCTGGTGAAGGCGTCGTTCATGTGCACTCGTATGGTTCACGTAGCCTATATTTTATTGGAAAACTAGCGACCCGCCCCGGCTTCGCACGGGTGCAATGCACGATGAACTATATAATGCATGAATCATGCACTAATTAATATTATCAATAAATGATGTCTATGTCTATGTCATGTATTATTTCACATTTATTTAATTGTTTTATTTAACCTACCCTTCAGTTCTATATATACTTAAATTAAATATTTCACAAATCGTCGCGCTCAGACCTGCTCAGTGTTGAGTGCACTTCAGATAAACAATTCCCTTCGAGTTAGGCACAGGTCTCACCAAGAGCGAGTAAGCGATGAGCTATCGACTATTTTCTCGCTCAAGAAACTAACAAAAGAGATAGAGAAAAGATAAAGATCCCGTGTGCGTAATCTATAATTATAATTAATATAATATTAATTAATTATAATTAATATTAATTAATATTAATTATAATTAATATAATTCTTTATTTTTAACATAATACAGTGTCTTAAATCTACAATACGTTGTTAAAGGCTTCAGTATTTACTTAACTCAGTTACATAGAACATTAGTAAACATGTTAGCGTAAAGAAAACACAAAATTAGGGTAAGAACTGCATACAACTGTATACAATATAAACCTTCCTCTTGAATCACTCTATGTATAAAGAAAAACGCATCAAACACCGTTGCGTAGTTTTAAAGATCTAAGCATACATACATAGGGACAGACAGCGGGAAGCGACTTTGATGTGCTGTTGCACTGGCTACATGTCATCACCCCAATTTGGTAGTTGATCTGTATTATGTCAGGTATTCTGCCTTGGTTTCAAGAGTAGCTCGTATATTCTGGCCGCTGAGAGAATGCGATCCTGACACAACCATGGCGCACTTATCCAGTGGAGAGCGCATAGATACATTTTCCTTTGAAACACAACTCCCCAATTTACGGGCGGCGGGGGACGAGGTAAGAGAGTCGCTGCGAAACTGTCTGGCGGCCCGTCATCGTACATAGGTTGCGTAAGTTGAATACAACGTATAATAAGAGCCCCTAATTGGCCTAGGTATAAGTTATTTATTGTGCTGTACATTTTTCATATTGTGCTGTGGGCTCAGTTCCCAAATAAACAACTAACGTTTGGCGAGCTGCATTCCCTCGCAGGCGCAGCCAATTGGATATATAGTCTCGGTGACACATGTATGTCCCCGTCTGTCCCGCGCACTTTTCACGCCAACTCCCACAAGTGAGTATAGTGAGTTGGTATGTGTGTAATGTAGCTATGTTGTGATCACAGGATGACATGGGCCGCCGGTCGTACTACGCGCGGAAGAAACTGGATGATTTGGCAGCGCAGCACAATTACAACGGGCTCGGGGTCTGGTCCGGATTGCAGTTGCAAGGTGCGCGACTAATACAGCTCCAGTCACGTAAAGCGCCGCCAGGTTTCTATGCACCTGCCTGTCTAACGCCCATGTATGACGCGGCACTCAGGTGCCAAGAAACTTGGCACGTTGTGTACACGATTTTTCAGAGTTACATAAGGTGCCAAAAACTTGGTACGTCGTGTACACGATTTTTCAGTCATATGAGGTGCCAAGAATCTTGGTCCGTCGTGTCTACGAATTTCCAGAGCCATACGAGGTGCCAAAAAACTTGGTACGTCGTGTACACGATTTTTCAGTCATATGAGGTGCCAAGAATCTTGGTCCGTCGTGTCTACGAATTTCCAGAGCCATACGAGGTGCCAAAAAACTTGGCACGTCTCGTGTACACGATTTTTCAGAGTCATATTAGGTGCCAAAAAACTTGGTACGTCGTGTACACGATTTTTCAGTCGTATGAGGTGCCAAAAAACTTGGTCCGTCGTGTGCACGAATTTCCAGAGCCATATGAGGTACCAAAATCTTGGCACGTCGTGTACACGATTTTTCAGAGTCATGAGATGCCAAGAAACTTGGTACGTCGTGTACACGATTTTTCAGAGTCATATGAGATGCCAAGAAACTTGGTACGTCGTGTACACGTTTTTTTTTGTCATATGAAGTGCCAAGAAACTTCCAGAGCCATATGAGGTACCAAAAAAAGTCGGCACGTCGTGTACACGATTTTTCAGAGTCGAGGTGCCAAGAAACTTGGTACGTCTGTACACGATTTTCCAGAGCCATATGAGGTGCCAAGAAACTTGGCGCGTCGCTTCACGGGGTGTTGTTGCAGGTTGCTGCCACTTCTTCCGGCTGCCGCACAAGGACGGTCCGAAGCACAAAGTGGGCAACCCCCTCGCCAAAGACTTCCTGGAGATGTTCAGTCAGAATGTGCTCTCCGCGCAGGGCGACGCGGCTGAGAGGGTGAGTCGTCCTCGACTCAACCTCACCACGAGTCAAGGGAAACCGGCCAAGTGCGAGCCGGACTCGCGCACGGGGGGTTCCGTACCATTATCTATATAAACGGTCAAGTGCGAGTAAGACTCGCGGATCAAGGGTTCCGGTCACACTTGGAGAGGATAGTCAAGTCGAGGGTAAAATGGGTTTTATGTACGAGTTATACACTCTGCTTTGCACTTCGATTTTGAGGAAATTAAACAGCAATATTGCAAAAACAGTTGCAAAATGCAACGCAAAGAAAAAATAAGGACTTCCCGCCAATATACTTTTTTTTGTACGTGGCAGTGGCACTTAGTGGCATAGGGGTGTGTGTGGCTGTTTACCTGACAACCTTTGTCAGAGTCTGAGATTTAGACGAAGATTTTACTTTATGCACGAGTGCATAAAATGTGACTTTATGCAGCCTATACCCAACATAAAGACGAACTTTACGAGCATGAGAAGTGAAAAAGTAATAATAATGTTAATGTATGGTGGTAATGTTAATGCAGGTGGTGAACTTCGGGCGTATGATGTCATACTGGCGCAACAACCGCGAACGCATCTCGGGCCAGCAGGTGGTGTGGCTGCCTCCGGAGCGCCTGCCGCCGGGCTTGCGGCAAGAGACGCGGCGGTACGGCGCGATATTGCCGCAGGTCGTCGTCGCGGGGACTCTGACTAGGAGGTGACTATACACAACTGTCAGCAGGCGGTGTGGCTGCCTCCGGAGCGCCTGCCGCCGGGCTTGCGGCAAGAGACGCGGCGGTACGGCGCGATATTGCCGCAGGTCGTCGTCGCGGGGACTCTGACTAGGAGGTGACTATACACAACTGTCAGCAGGCGGTGTGCCTGCCTCCGGAGCGCCTGCCGCCGGGCTTGCGGCAAGAGACGCGGCGCGGCGGTACGGCGCGATATTGCCGCAGGTCGTCGTCGCGGGGACTCTGACTAGGAGGTGACTATACACAACTGTCAGCAGGCGGTGTGGCTGCCTCCGGAGCGCCTGCCGCCGGGCTTGCGGCAAGAGACGCGGCGGTACACTGACTATTCAAATGAAAATATAAATAGCTTTAGCCTGAGACTTCGACTGCGAAGTTTCACTTCTTAGTCACAATTTTCGCTTGTGATTCCCAATTAATAGAGTCCATGTATATTTAGAAACTTTGCAGGTCTTTTTGACCAAGTTAGGGTCCTATTTTAGTGAAAATGTTTCCCTACACTAGCAACTTTATTTTTAGTAACTCAGTACATTTCGGGCATAGCGCTCACCTGATCTGTATGGTGGAGTGAAAAATAAAGTTGCTCTGATCAAGTCTGTCCCATTGTGAAAGTTGTTCAGAATGATGTCCCTTACAATCCTCTTCCGGCTTGTACACCCCTTTATGTTACACCATGTATTATGTAATAGGTATGGACTTCACTGTCAGGAGACAGATTTCGTAGGCTCGTTAGACGACATTTGTGTACCGAGCGGGGAGGACTAAGTGATAGGTCATGAAGTCGGTTTTTTTTAGGTTTTTAGCTTGTGGCCAAGGTAGTCCAATAAATCTAGGAACAAGTCTTAAGTTGAAGCATTATGTTCAAAATGGCTTGACATTCTCAGAATTGTATATTTCCAGCAGATATATTTTATAAAGTCAATTTTGTGCAAAAAAAGACAGCATTTGATGGCACTTTTACATGACGTCATTCTGTTGTTATTTCATAGAACTCAGGAACAAAAGTTCCGTTTTGACAGTTCATAAAAAGTATCTATTTTGACTTGACAGGCCACAAGCCTATTATAATAATTTCTAGAGCATAGAGAACAGAGCTACAGTACACATTTTCCGATCCGTAGAGCGAGCGAGCCGACATGGATGACGGCGAGCAACGCGCGCGCCGACCGGGTCGGGTCGGAGCTGCGCGCGATGGTGCACGCGCCGCCCGGGTACCGGCTGCTCGGCGCAGACGTCGACTCGCAGGTCAATACAATAGCTATAGCGAGAGCCAGAAATACCGGTTTTTATTTATTTATTTATTATGGTTTACCAACAGATCTTACACAATACACACAAAAAAAAACAGTACATCCTGCTATAGGTACCGCCATCCACGATGACGCGTGACGTAGCTATTTGCATCTTTGTCTTTCAGCAGAGTGCCTTGAAACTAGAAAGTTGAAATTTTCACAGAATGATATCTGTTGCCGCTCCACCAACAAATACTGAAATACACGAAATATTGAAAAAATAAAGGTGTCTTCATACAAGAAACGTATTTTTTGTAATTTTGGTATAATGATGGTGCGGAACCCTCCGTGTGAGAGTCCGACTCGGCTGTTTTTTGTTTGTTTGAGAAAGTGTCTCTATAGTAACTCAATGTGTATAACCACTCAAAGGTTCGCTGCTTCATCCATTCCACAGTAATGTTTTTTCATAGATCATATCTTTATCTAGATATACTTTACTTACTACTTTATCTTTGTATCTAAACACCTCGGCCGAGGTCCTGGCATGCGAGCCATGAATACAGGTTATATATTATCCTAGTTATGGCAGCAGACACCACTATTTTTAAGCCTGATATGTACCATTTTTCCATGAATAAATACTATTTGATATTTCGTGTGGGTAGATTGAAAATCGCAGGCCGACTTTAGACGGGCATACGAGTGCATAGTTCGTTTCCGGTTCCAGGAGCTCTGGATAGCCTCCCTGCTCGGTGACAGCACATCCGGGCTGGCGGGCGGCACGGCGTTCGGGTGGTCGGTCCTGGCTGGGAACAAACAGAACGATACCGACCTGCATTCACTGGTGGCGGGGGCGGCCGGCATATCGAGGGACCACGCTAAGGTCATCAATTATGCGAGGATTTATGGTGAGTCGTACCACAAGGTGCTCATCCCAACTCTACTGGGGATTGCCGCTGGTGGCAGGCCAACAGAGCCGATTCGCGGTCACACGATCAAAACAAAGTAGCACTAAACACAGGTTTCGAAGGACCACTTAATGTACGAGCCCTTGGAACAGGAAAGAGTGATAACTTGATAAATCACTTTATTGTTATGATTACAATTAATAGTGCGCACCTATTGATAGGCGAATGTGAACTGAACTATACGATAACTTACAAAATAATGAAAAAAGTAATTGTAGATTTACGCTGACGCGACTATGCCTAGCGATGCGCGATGGAATCGTACAAGTAAGATTTGTACTTTAAACGCCATGGTTTCAGTTAACATACTTTTAGGTGGCGCTAATCTTAGAATAAATCCTATATATCTTAGCGCCATCTCGTGGTATTTGCAATTTTTCGATGGTGCTGCACCAAGCGATAATGGCCTCGAACTAAAGAAGCTTCCGTAGCATCTCAGTTTACGCCGGTGTCATATTTTGTTCTAGGTAGTCTATCTGTATTAGTATAATATTGTAGTATCTGTGGTTGTACTGATATACTTATGCAGGGTCTAATAGAAAGTTGTATAAGTATACTCTGGCTGCTGAGAGAACGCGACCCTGACACTTTGACACACTCCCACAAGTGAGATAGAGTGAAAAGTAGCTCGGGACAGACAGGGACTCATATGCATATTCGTTTATTGCATGTGTCAGGATCGCATTCTCTCAGTGGCCAGAATATAGTCATATTTTAAGGGGTTGTTAGGAACATCATTTTGAACAACTTTCTCTATGAAACTGATTTCATCAGAGCGAGCTAAAAAACAACATTTCAGGTGCCGGACAAAATTTCGCCGAACGCCTTCTAAAGCAATTCAACCCGACCATGACGAACTCCGAGGCCAAGAGCAAAGCGCACAAGATGTTCACAACGACTAAGGGACGAAGGGTTTACAGACTGCAGAAGAAGTATATGGAAGGGTTTATGGACGAGGATTTAGAGGGACAGGTCAGTTTTTGTGAATTATCGGCTCATTCTGTTATGCCATGACATCTGGGCATTCTAGTGTGGGGCGAAGTGCAGTATACGTGCCTGTATGCAATTGTTATGTTGTTATGCGCTGGAAGATATCGCCTGTTAAAGATAAACACGGCTACGCATTTGCACACTATTTAGATCATGTAATGTTATGTTTGTTTGGTGGTACGAAGTTACGAAATCATAACACCCCCGCTTAAAATATATGCACTCTGGGAAATGTAAAAAATATACATATGTAACATATGTAACAGCGAACTTACTGTAAAAATATACGGAGCACTTAGAGGTTTAGTTAGATTAACTCATCAGTAGGTTCCATTGCAGAGTGTCGAGATGACGTCATTCCCAGGCTGTTAATGACGACGTCCATTGCAGAGTGTCGAGATGACGTCATTCCCAGGCTGTTAATGACGACGTCCATTGCAGAGTGTCGAGATAACGTCATACCCAGGCTGTTAATGACGACGTCCATCGCAGAGTGGCGAGATGACGTCATTCCCAGGCTGTTAATGACGACGTCCATTGCAGAGTGTCGAGATGACGTCATTCCCAGGCTGTTAATGATGACGTCCATTGCAGAGTGTCGAGATGACGTCATTCCCAGGCTGTTAATGACGACGTCCATTGCAGAGTGTCGAGATGACGTCATTCCCAGGCTGTTAATGATGACGTCCATTGCAGGGCGTCGAGATGACGTCATACCAGGCGCAGCGGCTGGCGCGGCTGAGCGGCAAGCGTGTAGAAGAGATGTTCGAGCGGCCGCAGTGGGTCGGCGGGACCGAGTCGGAGATGTTCAACAAACTGGAGGAGATCGCAGGTATGGAGGGTTCCGCGCTGGGAGTAAATGTAGCCCATTAATGTCCCCACCGAGGGGCAAAGTCCTCTCCCCCTCGTCCTCTCTATCCGATCCTGAGTGGTCTCCCTTCATTCCTTGTTCCATAGACCCAAGCTGAGTATTGAATAACTAGCTAAAAGTGGCGACAAATGTGCCCCGTCTCCTTTTATTCTTCGTTATGTTATTAAGAGCAGCGAGCAGACCACCGGTCAGATGATATTGTGAAGGTGGCTGGTAGACAAGTGGACCAGAATGGCGGGGGACAGATGCGAGTGGCGTGCTTTAGGAGAGGGCTATGTCCAACTGTGGGATCATGTGGGCTGACGATCATAATGTTTGTGAGCGCTAGGGGGCTCACGAATGCAGAGCGGAGAGGGGCAGACTGGGAACGTGTACTATGAGATGACAAGGGGAATTGGGTGGCAAAGCAAATGAAGGTTAGAACTGTACCTCTGTATTCTTGGTGGTGTGGCAGACGGTCGGCGAAGCGCTGGATGACGAGGTGATGGGTGGATCTTCGCTGGTGTCGTGATGATGAGCAGGAGGAGCAGCCGACCACACCCTTGCGTGGGGAACACGGGAATAGACGAGTTCAAACGTTTGTTCTGTAAACGTACACTGTGATTCACTCGCGATGGGCCAGCTAGAGTCTGGCCAGGGAGTGCTGTCATTTGATAGTTTTTCAAACTTTGAAGCTGGCAACATTATTTACTTGTCAAACGAATTGTTACTTTTTTATACTTGGCTTACAACATTTTGATACTTTACTTGACCATTTATTATTTTTCTTTAATTTCAGCTACTATTCTGTTCTTTTGATTATACATCTATTTAAATGTGGTTGATTGCAATTACTCATAATTGTTTCCATGGCTTATATATGGGTTTTGAATTATTTGAGTCTGATTGTGATTATAAAACAGAATAATAATTAAGTATGTTTAGTTTATACTCGAAATGAAGGCTTTTGCCCAGCAGTGGGAAACTGTATAGGCATGGTAAAAATATATTTAATAGGTACCTACGTAACCCATCCCGAATTTACGAAGGCACGTTTTTACTAATATAATATTCTCTTTTTCCACCAATCAACCAAGTCATGAGAGAAAATAGGTACTTTATCGAAAATTAAATTAAAAAAAAACATAAAAGTATCAACTCCGTTAATTTGGTGTATAGTGAATGTGGCCACATGTAGATTTTTTTAATTTGCCGCGCTTTTGAGATGACAGGACTCGCTGGCCAGTCTCTAGTAGTGTACGTTAAACATCGATAGTTTGGTAATTCGATAGTATCGATAGTTTTACTAAAAACTATCGATTGTATCGATAGCCTATCGATAGTTTCATTTTTTTTGGCTAAGCGTGATATCAAAAAAAATATTACACGAAACGGAGTTTTATTTTTATATATTCGAAATAGAAATAAAAAAAATCAGCATTCATCATAATAATTATGTTGCTATTTTGATGATTGATTTGTGACTTTAATTATTAAAGTCTAAAATCAATCATCAAAATAGCAGCTATTTTGTTTTTAAACAACAATTAGTTTAATCTCTTTTCTTTTAACCTATTTCTGCGTTTTAAACAGTTTGTGGATGTTTTCTCGCAACATTGAAGTTGTTATAACAAATAACAACTTCAATGTTGCGAGAAAACATCCACAAACTGACTTTTTTCGTGTAAATAAATGATTTACGTACGGTAATTCCCCTACCATAGAACACAATCTCAAACCTGCATGCCTCGCCTCTAGGGATGTAACAGTATTACTCAAGTAAACAATCGATCGATAGTTTAGAAAAACTATCGATAGTATCGATAGCCATTTACTATCGATACTATCGATAGTCTATCGATGTTTAACGTACACTAGTCTAGCTGCCTTCTCTCTGGACATCTACCGTCTCGTTTTAGCGAGAAAAATGTTGTTAATTAATCAATTCGTTACAGACCAAGAAGAGCCCGAGACAGCCTTCCTGTCAGCGAAGCTGTCTCGCGCGGTGGCGGCGACCGCGGGCCGCTGGGACGGCACCAAGCACAACTGGGCCGTGCAGAGCGCCGCCGCCGACTTCCTGCACCTGATGCTGGCCTGCATGCGGTGGCGCGTCACTCCGCGCTCCAGGTAGCGACATCTAGTGCGGCTTAACGAACTAGTACGACAGCGCCATCTAGTGTGACTTGCACGAACCGATGTTCAGTGCAGTCTGGTGTGACTTGATGAACTAAGCGCAGGACTAGGATGTGTAGAGCAAAGTAAGGACGACCATTTTACAAGAAATTTTATACACAAAACTGAGCTTATTTCTTTACAGTTTCTTTCTTTAATTATTGTTGGTGTAATTGATATTTGATAAATTAATATAGACCATATTTAATCTTGAAAGTTACACAACCGTCCCTCCATAGTCCACGGCCCGCGATTTTCAACCTACCCACATCGAGATAAAGTTCAAACTCTATTAAAAAAAAAAAACAGAACAAAAGGTCTGGATTTTAGTGGACGTTGGTCGAGCTAGTAAATATACGATAACATTCATTCATTAACACGTGTTGTTCGCAGGTTCTGCCTCAGTTTCCACGACGAGGTGCGATATCTGGTTCCCGAGGAACACAAGTACGAAGCTGCGCGCGCGCTGCAGCTGACTAACCTGCTGACACGAGCGTTCTGCTCACAGAGGTAATTAAACGATCAACATCTACAGTAGATGCCTTTCTGGCATAGTGCGTGTAAACCGTCAAGTCAGTTTGAGTGCGCACGCCACAGTCGCCAATTTGTTTGGTACCGATTTTTCCATCAATTAAAATTTCTGTCAATGGCGATCATGCCCGTAGGAGGCTTGACGGTAGCGTCAAGTCTACGCGATAAACGATCAATATTCGCTTCAATCACGAAGCTATCAATAAAATTGCCATGCCTACTTGATCGTCCCCGGGGCCCATTATAGGCACGACACCTCATCACTTAGCATCAACACACGCAACAGAAAATATGGTACAGAATGATAACGAAATAATAAATGCATGCTTTCTCGTTTTGTTGTGTATTTTCTGCCACCTAATAATAAAATCAGCCGCGGAACTTCGGTCGTGTAACTGCGGCATTATGTTTAGACACTCTACACTCTACACCATGATTGAAATGCGACCCGTTTTTAGGGTTCCATACCCAAAGGGTGCCAAACGGGACCCTTTTACTAAGACTTCGCTGTCTGTCTGTTGGCCGGTTTTTTTAATTAAGCATGGCGCCTTATCTTGAAAGCTCAAGGCAGAACGCAGATGCCGTCATGGCGCTCTGGTGTAGTTAACTTACACAACGTAACACAGTGAAACGCTTTTTCCCATACGGGGTGGCAAGACACAACTGTTCCCACTTCTAGCCAGTCATCTGGAGGCTAGCCAATCGCGGCATCTGTGGAGTAATAGGCTTGTGGCCTGTCAAGTCAAAATAGATACTTTGTATGAACTGTCAAAACGGAACTTTTGTTCCCGAGTTCTATGAAATAACAACAGAATGACGTCATGTAGAAGTCCATCAAATGTTGTCTTTTTTTGCATAAAATTGACATTATAAAATATATCTGCTGGAAATATACAATTCTGAGAATGTCAAGCCATTTTGTACATATGCTTCAACTTAAGACTTGTTCCTAGATTTATTGTATTACCTGGGCCACAAGCCTTTACACCATTATTGATAAATAATCGTCATTTGCTCTTACTCCACAGAGCCGGCCTCCCCGACCTGCCACTCTCGGTATCGTTCTTCACGTCCGTGGAGGTAGACTCTGTTCTACGCAAGGAGTGCGCCGCCGACTGCGTGACTCCGTCCAACCCGCACGGGCTACGGCGCGGCTACGGCGTGCCGGCCGGCGAGTCGCTCACCGTGGCAGATGCGTTGCACAAGCGGGATATTACACTCGATGCACTGTAACTGATGTGGTTTCATTTTTTCATACCCCAACTAACCTGTAGCGTGAATTTGGGAAATGGTAGTCGCCTCCATTTAGTAGGTACAACATAGGTTAGCTGTCACCTTTCTATCTTATTTATTACCCCACTTAGCACAAAGTCACAATTATAAATGAAACTTATGGGCCTATTAGACTACGCTGTCGGCAGGGCCCTGTCTGACTCACTGTCTCTTTCTAGTCGTTCCATATGAGTGAGACGTCTATACAAATTGTGCCCTGCCAACAGCGTAATGTAATAAGCTCTGTACTGTGATGACCAATTTTAAAGATTACAGATAAGAATAGAGTAGAGACATATAGTTTGATGATAGAGCTCTGTCGAAGAATTATTAATTCAGGAAAACAAACACATCTATAGGCAATATTATTTTACTGTGTCAATTAATTACATACATAATACTATTTCCAATAATACCTATAATATGTGATCATAAAACAATTCTTGCAAATGATTAAAATAGTGCTTAAATATAAGGAATGTTTTAAAAATATTAAGTTGTTCAGTTAGTTCTTAGCTGGTAGTCACCATTCTGTGTTATGTATCGGACCCAGGGTAAGGCTTGGTAGCCGCTCTTCTCAATTATTTTCAAGTATCGGACCTGGATACCAGAGGTTGTGAAGTAAGGAATCTCAAACTTCACTTGAATTGGTGGCTTCCCATCAATATCCTCACACTCCACTGAAGGCAAACCAAAGTGGGCTCTCATCAAGTACTCCTTACCTCCAGGGAAAGACTTGATTGACCAGGTTATGGCATTTTGTTCAGGAGTGTACTTCACACTACCAATAGTCGTCTTGAATTTAGGGGAATCAGCATCAGCTGGGACGGGAATGATTATCTCAACATTATTGGCAGTGGAACGTCTCTTGAATTGTGACTTAGCTTTGATCATGTATTCAACTCTTGAGTGAGCATGTCTCTCAATAACAGACTCGATCCAAATCAACGGCTTCACATGTGTGTTCAGCCGGTAGGACATCAGTTCAAACTCGCCATCAGGTGGTATAAAGGAGATGGTCCGGTCATTCTCAAATCGAGACAGCCTCACACACTGATGGAACTTGACATCCTCCAGCTCCACAGACTTGGACTTACCTCTGCCGGTACTCTCAAAGAGTACCTTATCATTGAGACCAAGACGCAGCTCTGGCATACCAGATAAGTACACCCTCATTTTGATGGCACCAACAATCTCACTTCTCAATACATGGCCGTTAGCATTAGCCAGCAAGTTGACAGACTCAATCACATCTAGGAACACCTCATTCTTCCTGTATTTGATGCCCTCAGATCTCCATGAGACAGCGTTTGTCACTGCCATAGGGATTCTTGGCTGCATTTCAAGTTTATGTCCCTCTTGGGTGATATACTCTTGCAGTATCTTACTGTCTGTGGTCTGCGGATACCCAAAGTCGATCAGTTCGTCCAACAACTCATAAATTACCACGAAATTGTCCCTTATACTCTCCTCTTCCAATTCCTTGAAGTATTCAGTCATGACTTCCACAATCTTGTAAAGGAAAACGAATATTAAGGCGATGTTGGCATTTTTCTTCGTTGTGGACACTATGTACAGGTTGTTGGTCTTGATGAATGAGAAGGTGCAGTCACTGGTCTGGATGAGCGGCGTCAGGAGGCCTTCTTCCTCCTTCTCCATGAGTAAGGGCATGAACTTGTCGATGACACCCATGTCCACATCTCCGCGATAGTTCCTGGAGATGAGCACCTTGCCCTTCACGTCCAGGATGTAAATAGCCGAAGACGACATCTTAGAACTGGAAGAAAAAATAACTATGAAGTGAAGTGCTTTTCGGGTGATAAAGTTCTGAGTATACTAAAGTTGATTTATTCGTGATTAAACTGACTGTCTATGGTCGTGGCCTTTTGGTGTAAGTTAAATCTTCGTGTTTGCCTAATAAATATCATTTCTTACCAGTAAATTGTAGTTTTTTCAACGATTTATCTACATTTTCCCCACATTCTACGTGGGATGACGCAACTGACAACTGTCTGTCTGACAGAAGGTGTCAAACTTAACTTGTCAAAGGTAGTGGTCCTGAAATCGCTTTTAGTTAAGTCGTGTTCCGTGACATCGCCGTCTCAGCGCCATAATCGATTACAGACGGAACACGACTACTAAAGGCTGGGAAAGGCAGAAATCGGAACGATCCAAGTGTTACAAAATCTTCTTACTCGTGGACCCCGTGTCGTTTGCAACGGTGCAGCCACACCTCGAGCACCCTACACAAGCAGCAGCAACAGCAGCGAGGTCCATCCAGCAGTTTTAGCTGAATTTTATGTGGAACAACGGATGAGTTTGATTCCTCAGAACAATAAGTTGATTCCATATGGGCCAGTAGGTATTCACTTTGTTTAAGCCCGTTTTCACTTTGTCAAACTATAGTGCAGGTCTAAAGTGTGAAGAACGAGCAATTTGTGAACAGCAACGTCAGCAACTGATAAGTGCTAGTGATTAAAGTCTTTACAAAATAAAAGGCCCGTTTTGTCAGTTCACGCCCATCAAGTTTTAACCACTAACGCGTAGGTAAAAGAAGCGGTTTTCCTAGGTGCAACTTGTACGCTTTGCTTGTACGCAACAGTTGGCTACCTACGCATTAGGGGTTAAAACTTCATGGGTGTCAACTGTCAAAACGGGCCTTTTATTTTGTGGAGACTTTAGGTAGGTACTAATCAGCGAAGTAAGGTGAATAGAAGCGTGTTCTACTTTTTTGCGAGTAGCCACGCATATCCCGCATGCCCTTCATTCGCGCTTCACTCACAGCGTGCCTTCACTCGCTGTTTACTTAAAAGCGTCGGGACAGGAAATTCGACTGTTCTTCGGTGATCGGTTTTTACTAATCATAGCAGCTACACAGATCACAGAATTGGACAGTAGGTTCTTCATACTTAACACCTCACAGCCATACTGACAAAATCACTTCACACTTTACACCTGCAAAGTGAATACGGCCAATACTTGCAGATTGTTAATGTAAAGTGCGCCTTACTTCGCTGATTAGTAATTAATCACACGCACGTATCACACAGTGTGGACAGTATCCACTTCGCACTTCATACTAAACACTTAACAAAGTGAAAAGATTGAGAAAAAATATTGATTTTGAAACGCGGTATTAAATTGATTTGATTTTTTTATTTCCTATTTTTTGTGACTGACGTCGATGAAGCGATTGTCCTTCGCATGAAGTTATTTTATCTTTCTTTTGCATTTTCCGTACTACTTTTGGAGAATCACAATCTTCTACTATCAATACAACAGTGTTATCTTATCAATAATCGCTATTTGATCGCATTTTAACAATGAAGATAGTGTATCATTACTTCGCAAATTGAGAAGACCGTCGCTTCCTCAAGCGGAACCAAGTGTTTGTGATAATTTATTGACGATATCTTCAACTGCTAATTCGACAAATGTAATTGTTTCGATTTAAAATGGAGGATTATAAGTTTCTCTTCAAAGTGGTGTTAGTTGGGAACGCTGGAGTCGGCAAGACTTGCTTGGTGCGACGGTTTACACAGGGTCTATTTCCCCCTGGTCAAGGGGCCACTATTGGTGTCGATTTTATGATCAAAACAGTGGAAGTTGATGGCGAAAAAGTGAAGGTCAGTAATCCGCTACGGCCTTTGTCTGGCTGGTCACTATGCAACATTTTTTATAAAGTGTTGAAGATGTTATAAGATTGTCATTTTTGTTTGTAAGCATATGGTAGAGAAGTCAATTTAAATTATCAATTTATTTGTAATATGCGTTGTAGTTGATTGGCTATAACATGTGGATAATTCTACAAAAGTTATGGGTTATTTGTTAAAAATTGGTAAAAAGTTTATTTCTTTTCTCTGTAGTGTAACAACAAGGACAACAAAGTTTTACACCTATGGGAATTAGGCTCTATTACTACTTGAACTAAACTCTACTTGAATTCCTAGTCTCATAGCACTACAGGCATGTGCAGCACTCCTACTCCAGCATGTGCAGGAGTTGGGTTGGCGGAAATAAGGGAGTGGGAGAAGGGGACATGCACAAAGGCCCGCACATGTGGGCCATGTGCAGGCACTTTAACCCCCTTAGAGGAGAAGAGAAGAATAGAATAGTCTCATAGCAAAAAGGTAAACAATGGCTAGTTCATAATACAATAAGCTTGTGGCCTGTCAAGTCAAAATAGATACTTTTTATGAACTGTCAAAACGGAATTTTTGTTCCTGAGTTCTATGAAATAACATCAGAATGACATCATGGAAGAGTGCCATCAAATGCTGTCTTTTTTGCACAAAATTGACTTAATTGTAGGTATATCAGAATTGTATATTTCCAGCAGATAAAATATATCTGCTGGAAATATACAATTCTGAGAATGTCAAGCCATTTTGTACATAATGCTTCAACTTAAGACTTGTTTCTAGATTTATTGGATTACTTTAGCCACAAGCCTATTGTTGTTCAAAGGCCACCTTGTTTATCTTTTCACAAGTTTATGTGAGATAATCTCATTTCATTACAGTATCTTCCAAAGTTTCTATGAATTATTTCAACCATAGAATTTTGTTCACAGCTACAAATATGGGACACAGCGGGCCAGGAGAGGTTCAGATCAATAACACAGAGCTACTACCGGTCGGCACACGCATTGATATTAGTGTATGACATATCATGCCAGCCGACATTCGACTGTCTGCCTGACTGGCTGCGGGAAATCGAGGAGTATGCCAATAACAAGGTGCTCAGGATATTGGTTGGTAAGTTTTGGTATTCATTTAAAAAATAAAATAAAATAAATAAAATAAAATAGCCTTTATTTCCAAACTAAAAGTTGAATGAGTTTGTTTTGTTTATATGTTTGTTTGGAGTGTCACTTGACAGAGGCCTCCTCTAACATGTCCTGGCCACACTACAAAATGTCTCTGATTTCAGAGTATCTTCTGACGTATGCCTCTTCTAAAGCTTTCCACTGTTTTCTATCACTACTACTACTTTAAAAAATACTGCTACACTATTTCACAGAAAATCCTATATGCATTGTTGTGTTGATTTGCTTTAATTTGACAATATAGTTTGCGCAACAGGCTATGTGAACTTGGAACCCGACATTGGAAAAAACTGTTTTTTTGTGGTTTTCGATATATGTATACCTGTATGTAGTGGATAGTAGTAAAACTATTTACGTTTGCAGTAATTCGAAAAAATAATAATCTGTTTTTTTCCAATGTCGGGTGCCAAGTTCACATAGCCTGCGCAACGGTTAAATAAAAAGGTAAAAACATGGGTGTATGATATGCACACATTTCATCAGGCAACAAACTGTAAACTTTACCTGTTGACCCTAAATGATTGAAAAAATTTCAGGTAACAAAACAGACCGGGAAGATCGTGAGATACCCCGACATATCGGTGAGGACTTTGCACAACGGCATGGCATGTACTTCTTGGAGACATCGGCTAAAGAGGCGGAGAATGTGGAGCGCCTCTTTATGGAGATTGCTGTTGAGCTGATGGAGGTAAGTGCTGAAACCTCACTGCGCGGTATGCTTTCTTTTACGTTTTGAAACATGCGACTGCGTCCAGAGTGAATGCGCAGTGACAAGGTGCTTACAGCGGGCGCGGCGGCGGGGCCGCACGGTAGCCACGCCCGCGTTGTTCGCTACAGTATGTTATTGCAGCAAGCGGTGGTTTCGTATGTTCGATATTTCGCGCCCGCCTCGCCTTTGCCACCGAAGCCCAAGCCAAGCAAGCCCCTTACTCTTGATAAGGACTACAGGTTTTTTTTTGTCCATTTTGTTTTCCATCTGCAAGCAGCTCTTTGTAGCCTTTATCAGATTGCATGTCTTGCGTGGCTTGTGGAGGCCCCATCCTCGCCAGCCTTCTGTCCGACAGTAGAATACGAAGTAGGCTGGCGTCAGGCTGGCGCTTGTGAATTGCGATTCCGGTTTTAGTAGAATACCAAATGCGTCGTATTGAAGCTAAGGTCTAAGCTCTCTTTCTTGCAGAGGGTGACAAGAAATTTAGCACGGTACTGTACATGACTTGATCATTTCAGGCTGTGCTAGTTTCAACTGTACCTACTGTAATATTTTATCTTGTTTCAGCAAGCGAAATGCAAGGAGTTGCCAAAGTATGACACGAGTCTCGGCGCCATCAACGGTAAGACCACATCGGTCGGTGACTCAGCTTGCTGCTCGCGATCTTAGATCTAACAATGCTAGTAAGTGCCACTAACTAGAACGCGTCTTAACTACAAACAGACAGTGGCAGAAACGATCTTTAAATTGTAATGCCCCATTAAACGCTAATGGCCTGTCAGTGTCATCAAATGTTATTTTGATAAAACATGGCTCTTATTTTTGAATACATAATGCTCATGCTCATGACAGTCCCCATGCCTTGGCGTTACGCACTTAGCCACTCAAAGGTCCGCTGGTTCATCCATTCCACTTTCCATAGTAATGTTTTTGACGTGACAACGTCTTATAAATTGGTTTGCCGGGTGACACTTCAAGAAACTGCGTTACGCTCCGCTCACGTTATGCGCTCACAATGAGAGCGAGTGAGAGGCACGCGTCCCTTCCACTCGGGCATGGTTAGCCCGCCTAAGAGCGAGAGAGACAGACATAAAAAGTGAAAGGCACGCGTCCCTTCCATTCGAGCACAGTTAGCCCGCCTAAGAGCGAGAGAGACAGAGCGAGAGAGAGATGAATATTCACATTAAAATTATTTTACCACTCAAAGTCGTTGTCACGTAAAACTTTCGCCCGTATACCGACTTTACAGGCAACCAATTTTTTTTTCATAGGTTTTGAACTTTATCTCGATGTGGGTAGATTGAAAATCGCGGGCCGTGGACTTTGGACGGGCATATGAGTACACAAGCGTTTGATGGGGCATGGGTTAAAGATCGATTCTGTAACTGACTGAAACTCGAGTAAAGTTTGACATCTCAAGTGAAGATTATTCCATTTTGTGTCTCGAGTAAGTTTAGCGTTACCTGACAGTCTATCTAGAGTCCGTGAGGGTGCTCGGTAAACTTAGGCCTGTGCTTGATTCTCTATCTCTGACCATCTAGAAATTAAGATAGATTTTTGGGTTATGTTTGGCTTCTGTCTTGTGTTGCGTGTCGCTGACTGTTGAGAGGTTGAGTTGAGACCCTGTCTCATAGGAAATCACGTGCTATAGCTTGCCAACGATCTTTTGGCACGCGGTGACAGGTGGAACTAACGCTTGATGACAGGTTCGTTGCGTTAAGTTGCGTAGAACTAGCGCCCTGCGAATACTTAAAATGTATGCGATGCGATCGAAATTTGTTGACGCTAGCGTAGCGTGACTAATTGTCAAATACAAATACAAATACAAAATCTTTATTCAACTGATTGGGTTTAAATATACAAGTTGCTTGTGGACCCCACACTAGGTTTAACCTGTCACGTGGAGTCCTGGCCAAATTACAAGTTTACATATACTAATTAGTTGCTAACTACCTACGTTACTTTATTCGTATTTAGTAGTAAAGACGAAAATAATCAGGTTTTTAAGTTTAGAAAGTAAAATGAAATAAAACTAAAAATTTAAGCTGAGTAAGACCAACAGTTATAATAATATTAATATGTGTATATTAGAAATAAGAGTGGTATTGTAACACACACATGAGAATGTTATGGAATCGCATACATATTCTTAGCGTTTCGTGAGAACGATAATGGCGTTTTGCATCTTGTCTAGGGAGGCTGTTAACGTCACATAAGTCCCAAAAGATCGTTGGAAGACTGTACGTACAGTTATTAAAACATTTTAATTACTATTCTACTTGTTGATTTGATTTTGTAGAATGTTCGATATATCTCAAATCAATGACATAAATTTACCAATAGGATCGAGAACTGTCTGAGGATACAGAATAAGGCCACTGGATTCACAACTGCCAACTCAAGGAAGTGACACTCAAAGTTATGCCAGCTCTTTCTCTCTCTCTCTCTCGCTAGGGAAATGACAGAGCTAGTATCACATTTAAGTTGTACTCAGCAGTCTGTGCATGTGGTCATAAGTGTACTATTAAAAGTTTTGTTAGTGCAGTGGACAAAGCTATTTTAGCCAGAATTTATGTCTGATGATTGAAACTTATGCTTTAAGCGGATCAATGTTAACTCGAATTTAATAAAGTATCAGTGGTCAATTGAACTCAGAGGTCACGCTGACAAATTGTCAGAATTGTCGATACACATTGTATAACTCGCTGTCATATAGGCGTGTAGGCGTAGGTACCGATGCAATGACTGTCATAAGGTGTTTATGGATATTTTCTATTGATAGACGAGCGACTGATATCATAGGAATGCGAGAACCATAGTGCGAATTCTTCTATTGACTGTGGAATGTAGACATTAAAAGTTAGGTTCAGTTGCTTGTTTATACAAACATCGTAATTATAGATGTTTCGAGCCGGCAATATTGCCATTTTTTGTATGGGGGCAATGTTGCCGGCAATATAGCCCCGTACAAAAAATGGCAATATTTCTGAAAAATTGCAATGATGCCGGCCCGGCACATCTATAATCGTAATGCGTTTTTAATTACAAGGTGCAATAGATTGCAATGTTAATATTACGAGTATAAGTTAAGTTTGAACTTATAAAATTATGCTTTGTCATCCCATACATAATATTAATATCGTCACACAGCTTTTTATTATTTTTCTGTATGCTGCGTACCTGAAAGTTATTTGTGACTTACGACATAAGCTGGCAAAGATCAAGCTGATGTTGAGTAGACGTTAGGGCCCCTCTACACAATGTGGCGATGATGGTTCCATGACCGGACACAGAACGGGACAGATCTATTCAGCTTTACATATAACCCTGTTCCATTCTGCGTGCGATGCGCCATTGTGTGGAGAGGCCATGAGATTTCTGTGATCTTTTATATTTGTATTTTGGCGTTGACTATTATTTTGAGTTAAGTTACGCTGAGTATTTTCATGCATTAGTAGTTGGTTAGCGATTAATTTTGCTATTATTTTAAGCTGCAATTTATTTATATACATTACTGTGACATAAATTGCATTTTTGTATATAAGTACATACTTTGCTTTTGTATTTAGAGAATTTAGAAATGTGTAGCATATCAGGAATTAAGATAAAATACTACAGATAAAGAGCTTTACGTTAGGTTGGCAGCTTTGTGTTACAGTATTCTATAGTTTATGTGTATAGATGGATACATCATATTTTTTATTATCTACTTCTAGAGGTGGTATCTGTAATGCATTAATGGCTTTATTTATTTATTGTATATTTAACTAATGTCTGTTTAGTTAATGATAATGACAGAGATTTTTTGCTCAAGGTCTCGACATTGATTTTAAACTTTAGTTTATTTAGAATATAATTTTGTGTGGATTATAGATATGGAGATATGATTTTTTGCAACGAAATATCTAACTTTGTGGGAAAAAGTGGAAAATGTATTAATTTGGGTTAAAGTAATTGGTTTAATACTTACAATACCACCAAAATAGTAGAACAAATTGTACTGAAGGGCGTGAGAACTACATAGATATGAACATTTGTATCGTAGGTTTTACTCTGTTAATTTTGCCACCATGTTATTGTTTTTCGCTGATAAGAGACTTGTGCTTTGTTGAATTTTGTTAATATTCCAATTAATCTTATAATCTAGATATACTGATTTTATATCGAAGTTGTGGCAATCACCTACATATTGTTAGTGTCTAACTTTAAGCTAGTGTATTTATTGCAGCTGGTAAATGTTTTTGGGATTTTTGTATTTTTTTTATACCATGTCATCCATCATGTTCACAATACACATTCTGTCTGATCTGATCACTCACCGTCACCAAGTGTCATAGAAAAATTAATAGATATAACAATACATACAGATATTACAGATAAAATAAAGTTTGTTGCAGGGAACGAATTTATGCCATCTAGCACAATATTTATTTTCCAGAGTGAATTTTCTGTGAGTACAATAATTCTGTGGCACTTTTTAACTAAACTTGTAACAGCAATTTATTTTAAAATTGTCTTTTAAGACAAGTGAGAATTTGAGACCCGAGATTTGCATTTGTGTGAGTGATTCTAACCTTAAGATTAAGTTTAGGACGTGTTCTGCGTATCTTTTCTCAGTGTTGTGTCCTCTTCTCTAGTAGCCATTCGGCCGGCCCTGTACACGCACACTGAAGCAAATCTCATTTCTCGTCGTCTTGCCTGTACTGTAGTCCATGTTTGTTTAGTTGCAGTTTCTGTATGTAGTAAAAGGTGCTTGTTTGTTGCCGAGTGCAACAGCCGACGACGTGTCGCGTGAGTGTGTGAGCGATACAGCTAGCGTAGTTACGCAAGGGAGCGTGACAGCGGTTGTACAACTAAAGGGCTCTACTCATGATGCAATCTGTCTCGCGATTTGTTGCTGCAACTTGTATTTATCTCTCTATCTATCTTCCTGTTCTGTCCTTATCTAGCGGTTGCAAGGCAACCTGCCTTCTATGAGTAGCAGCGACATATTGCAAGCCAGGTTGCATCGTGAGTATAGCTTACAGCCAGTTGCAGTTGCAGCAACGATCGTTAAATTGTAATGCCCTATTAAACGCTAATGGCCTGTCAGTGTCATAAAACGGATGTTATTAGGGTTCCAATCCTTAAAAGGAAAAAATATTACCATAAAGGATCACTTTGTTGTCCGTCCGTCCGTCTGTGTGTCCTTTATATCGATAACGCGTGGACGTATCAAGCTGAAATGTATATCAATTGCTCAGGTCTATAGTCGCATATAGCTGTGAAAAAATTAGACCGTTAATGCTGTAAAATTGTTGGATTTTCATAGTAATCGCAATGGACCCAAAACCTATAGAGTACTTCCCGTTGTCCTACAATCATGAAATTTGGCACAAAGCAAGGTCTTATAGCACAAGTAAAGGAAACAATTCTGAAAACTGCAAATTTCTGTCTTTCCGCAAAAATATGTAATTAAGTTTACGTGGATGACATCACATTTTAGTTTTTTATGTCGAAACCTAATTACACCAGTTACGCTCTCCAAGTGTGATCGGAACCCTTGGTCCGCGAGTCCTACCCGCACTTGACCGTTTATTTTGATAAACAATGGCTCTTATTTCTGAGTAGTCAGGTCATGGCTTGACGTTACGCCCATTAACGTTTATTGGGGCATAAAAACTTAAGGTTCAATTTCTGTTACTGGCTGTTAGCATGATGTATGTACCAACGCATAGTAGTATTACTAAGCCTGCTGTCTCGTTCACTCCCTAAGTAACTACGGTTGCTGTCTCGCTCATACATTCACGCGATACGTCGTCTGCAGCAGATGCTGTCGGCCGAGAACTCGCATCTTACTAGAGTTCATCTCATTCTCGATTAGACTAAGTTATTATACAGGGTGACATTTAATTAGCTGACCATATTTTGGGGAATGATAGTACCCATCATTATGAACAACTTTTCCAAAGAAACATATAGGTCGCAAATGAAAAAAAAATTTCGTCCCCCAGTACATAGCCCCGATCTCAGCTGATTTCAAGTTACTATGGGAGACCCAAAATTTTTTTCGTTTGCGACCATATGTTCCATGTGGAAAGTTGTTCATAATGATGGGTACTATCATTCCCCAAAATATGGTCAGCTAATTAAATGTCACCCTGTATAGATACCTAACCTACTGCAATGTTGTGACAGATATATATCTAAAATATCATAACATTATTTAGCTCTACGCTTTGATGAATTTGTAAATTATTTTTTATCGTTTTCCTGCAGGGTAGATAATAATCATTCCTGGATTCTGACAAATAATAACCCGTAATAGATACAATACTTACTACATGCTCAGCTTGATTCAGTTAGGCTTACAGTATTGCTCAGAAAATAAGTCCGACGACATAGCAAGATATGGATTATTTCGATAAAACAAGAAGTTCCATCAAATTAAAAGGTATACAGGGTGTAACAGAAAGGGGTGTTCAAGCCGAAAGAGGGTTGTTAGGGGCTCCATCTGGACAACTTTCACTACGGAATACTATTATCTCTTCTGTGCTATGGGACCGACTTGATCAGAGCAACTTTATTATTATGAACTCGGTACATTTCGGGCCTAGCGCTCAGCTGATCTGTATTCTGTATGGTGGAGTGAAAAATAGGGCTTTTTGAAGTAAAACTTCTTGGGGCACGGGGGTAAAATTTATTTAACCTCTCAACTGTGGGTTATTCATATATTTGCTTTTCAATTGCTGCTAGCCGGGTGCTATCACGAGTGGCTAAGAAATGTAACGGAAATTGGAATCGGTGACGTCAGGGTCGGCTGAAGACTTTTAAAACCGCAACTATTTTCAATACGGTTTTTAACTAATCAGATAAGATAATAATACATTCGTACAATAAAGAATGTTAATTAGTGAGAGAAAAACCTGATGAAACGTTAAGAAATAAAAATTATTTTAAGCATTCTTCCACGAGTTCTTGATTTCCGGTATGGCCAAGATGGCGCCGCCGCCGCCGCCGCCGCTGGCTGGGATAAACACGATAAACAAAACCAGTGACGTGACCAAAAACTACTTCGTTCAACCTCTTTGTTGGAACCGGAACTTATGTTTGACAGCTGTGCGATGCGATCCATACAGTTTGTAAGAAAAGAGTTTCATCAATGTCACACGGGTCGATATGGATTTCTAAAACAAGCAAAGCAATGCATACATTTGAGCGAGACGGCTAAAAGACGTGACGTCAGATGGTATATAATCTGAGCGAGATGCAAATAGTAGTGACCTCAGAACAATAGTAGTGACATATTGAATGAGTTAAGTATATCTCCACGAGCGCGACAAATTGTAGATAAGGAATGGTGGGAAATAAATGACATGACGTATTAAAAGTAAGTACAAGTATAAAATAATTTCAAATAATCGGACGTCTGAAACTTAAAAGTAACTTGAAGCAGAGTTTGGATCTCAAAATTGGAAATTTAAATCTCTTTTAGTATAGGTAGGTATAGGTGTATAGTATAGGTACCACTTAATGATCTAGCTACAGAAGTTTTACTTCTAACACGTGTACGGTGCTACACGCGTATCTTTTTTTTTGTTATACGACTTATACCTTTTAATTTGATGGAACTTCTTGTGACTTATTTTCTGGGGAATACCTTACTACTACGAATTTTAACAATTACGGATATTAAAAGTACTTTCTAATCTCATAGCAAAAAGGCAAATAATGTCCAGTACAAACACTTTGACGTTCGATCACCGCCGATTCTCGCGCTATCGAGATCGTCTCCCCAGTCGAGATATCGGTTTTGATACCGCCTAAATCCGTCGAAAACGATCTCGATTTATATTTATTTCGATCGAAAACGGGTTGAGATATCTCGGTTGGTTGAAAGACTAGTCGTAAGAATAGCTTTTTCTCGTTTTTAATAGAGATTGCGGTATCTCAAAATCGATATTGCGATTATCGATATCGATATCCAGAATTGCATTTGAACCGTCTATTACTTACTTTTTTGCTATGAGATTAATAACTCGAGTTTACCGTCTACACTACAACATACATATCGGATCTGAATTATTTCTAATGTTTTCATCTGACTCTTGGCTTGTTGACTTGTTACTCTTTCAATTTCATTTTGGTATATATCGACTGCATGATATAAATCAACACCAATGGCTGTTATATTTGTATCGTGGAAGGTAATATTGTGGAGAAGTGAGGGACAGAGCTCTGTCCCTTCAACAGTTTCACATGATACTACCTACTGTTCTTTTTCGGAGAATAAAAATAAAAACAAGTCAATAGGTCTCGTGGGAACTGAGAAAATCAAACTTATGTAAAACTTTAAATTATCACCAAAGAATCTGATTGTTAGTAATACTCGCAATAAATTTAAATAAATGATCGATTTCGTTAAAAGGTACTGTTTTTTATTATAATATCCCTGAATAGAAGATTTAATAGAGATAGTAGATAGATAGAAATGAAATCACATTCATGATTATTTATTGCACACAATAATTTAAACAGTAACATTAAATAAAAGAAAACACATGTACAAAGGCGAGCTTTATCGATCCCTCAGTGGTCTAGGTGGTGATTAGAACATGAAACGTTCGTAATTAGATGCCAGTAAACAGAGATCTCTTCCAGCAAACCAAAATTGTGTGTACGTTAAGGAACATTTTGATACTAACAAACTCAGTTAGGAATTTCAAACCAGAGGTATTTATTTTCGGTCGATATTTAAAAATACCTATGCCCAGAACTAGAACACTTCACCCCCCTTGCCTCTTCACTAGAAGAGAAGAAGGGCAAAGAAACTCACAGATATTTATTTTGATCTCTTTTAAACAGATTCAAACTTCAAACAGATGTTTTATTCTAAACCGAACTAATTTCATAGATAGTTATAGTACACACTACATCGCACTAAAAAGTTTGTGCAGTTTGCACCGGAATATACAACAATACAATATAGTTATTGATACAATTTAAAATATAATACACTTATCTTAGTGGAGGCGATGATCGTCTTTGTTGAGGCCAACGTGGAGATGACGTTGGGGCGGGCCAATCGTTCCAAAGAAGGGAGGGCCCATATGCAACGGCTCTGGCAGAGATTGGCCTCCCATCTTAATGGTATATCGGTGGACTGCCACCAGCAGCGGCGCGACGCCACGGGGCTGGCGACATGTGAGTACCTCTCATACTTCTTAAGTTTGTGTAGTTTGCACCGGAATATACAACAATACTTACAATATAGTTACAACACAATATACATGTTTGTGATGTGACATCACTGATGATTCACTGATCACTGATGTCGCTGTTTCTGGTTCCCACGACACAGGGTATCCTAGTGTGGGGCCAGAAGCAATGTATGTGCCTGTATGTAAATGTTTATGGTTTATAGTTATTGATACAATTTAAAATATAATACACTTATCTTATTCGTGTCCAGTCCACCACGAAGACAATCTCTAAACCTTTCTCAATAACACCGTCCCTTCAATGCTTCAAACAGCCCAAGAAGGAACCGTCTTGTATTAGGCCAGAAACTGCGTTACGCGGGCCCCGCGCGTGTCCATACAAAAATGACACGCGCGTGTTCCCGCTCGGGCGCCCGTCGCGTGGTTCTTCCGTGCAACGGGGCCCGCATGCACGCCACGGGATCCCGCATCTCGTTGGACGGGTGCACGCGCGTGGCCCGCTAGCGGTAACACGCGCGTGCTTGTTCAGTTGATAACGCTATCTCGAACCGTACACCTCCAACGTCAAAATTGTACTATCGAAAACTGCGTTACGCGGATGCCCGCGCGGGCACCCGACGCGTGGCCCGCGACGGATTGCACGCGCGGGCACCCGCGTAACGCAGTTTACGGCCTTAGTGTTTGTAACGGTATTCTACTATTTCTAAACACTCTCGTAATGAACTCGCCGGAGTTGCGTTCGTTTATTCACACCCGCCCGGTGTAGGGTATGTCCACGGTGTTAAAACACTGAATAAAGAACGCTGTTTAGAGTGAATAAACGAACGGCCGGTGTGATATCTGGAGCCCTATTTTTGAAATCGCTCGTGTGATATAATCGCTCGTATGACTTGCGCAACGAGTGGTTCTGACCAATCGTTGCAGAGCGAATTGAATATAACGAACGAAAATCATTCGATATTTAAAATTATATCACACGAGCGATTTCAAAAATAGGGCTCCTGGTGTCAACACCGTACACCGGGTGTAAATAAACGAACGCAACTCTGGGGGTTGCGTTGCGTGCGTGCGTGCGATCGTCTCGCTGTAAGTTGTTTTTTTTTAACCCTTAATTCGACAGCATTTTTTTATATATATATTTTTTAATCGTTACAGATTTTGGTTCTTAGTTTGTAGGGGACTCTAGAAAAAATACCTGAAAAAATCCTACTCTTTTAGTTTCCTGAAAAACATACGTCCATTATAATGGACATTATCAAGTAAATAAGGAACTGATGCACTCCAACCATGTGCAGTATACTTCCCATTGTCAAAGATGAGGAATAAAAGAAACAAGTAATCCCGTAGGAAAATACTCATATATTTTAGAAAATTAGTCTCATAGTTACATTAACTTACGCTTAAAACTACTAGGAAATTCCATACTAATAAGTACAAAGATATCACTTATGTTTTGAACATATTATTTGAGTATTTATTTCCGTCTCAATCGATCTTCCCTTTTGCCTCAATTCAATTGCCAACCTCTGTCTGAACTTTTTCAGGCTTATGTTTTTCAGGCTGTTCGTGATGCATTTTCTCCTGTAGAGTAGCCAAGCATTGTTAACAGCTATATCTAACATTTCACCAAAGATGTTCATGTACCAACGACGGCTCTTGAAAGATGTTCTGTAGAGAGCTATCAACATATCGCACAAGTCAACGCCTCCCATATGTTGATTGTAGTGTTGGACTAACTGCGGACACGTTACAACAATTTTCTTTTTCTGTTCTTTGCTCCATCTCTTGATTTCTTGAACTGGGTAAGCATCTGCATAAGAACAGGCCAAAGTCACAACTTTATTGTCGTATCATTTGACAATGGCGATCTTTTTGTCATTATCTACCACTTGGCTAAATGAACTTCGACCCTTCTTCTTCAGTTCTTTGTCACTTGACAGACCCTTGCTGCAACCTTTCAGTCTATTTTGCCGTATTGTTCCGAGACTGAAAATCCCCGTGTTCACGTAGATACCAGATCAAGTCGAGCGTTGTGAGATAGTTATCGAAATAAACAGCACATCCTGGAGTCTGAGTGGTCTTGCACAGGGCTAATACCATTTTAGCACCCAGTGTCATCTGCTCTACCTCGTCGCTAAAATCAATATACCGAAAGTGTCATCGCCACCGTACAGTAAAAAATCATAGATGATTCCGGACGCACCAGCGCGTACTACGTTCTTGAATCCCCATTTATTGGATTTCATGGGATTGTATCGTCTCCTCTTGATGTTGATGGACTAGCAATAGGCGAAGCATCTGATGACGGTATTGACAATAATGAAGCAAAACTTGGTAAAGCATTATAATTTACTTTACCAGTTGGTGGTAGCACCATGTTAATTATAGGAGTCAACGGTGGTCCTACATGGTTCAAGTTATCTTCAACTTCTAAAACAGGGTTTTTGTCACTGCCACCGTCCTGGTCCTCTGTTTGGAATTTTTCGTTTACTGTCTGCACAAAAGTTGCAGCAGTATCAGCTTCATCAGCATCTACGTAAGTCTCGTCACTGTCAATTGAAATATTATCTTGTCTTGTCTGTTGGGCTGTCTAATATATTCATGCGCTCTATGTATGAATCGATGGAAGGGCAGGGTGATGAGGAAAACTCTTCAGTTCTGTAGATATCTTCTTCGTTTTCAGGTTCAGACCCACCACTGTCTGTGTCCGAAGGAGCATTTTGAGGCGGCACCAATGCTACTATGCGATGTCCTCTAGATTTGAAGCTCTGGAAAACGAAAAGAAGAAGTGTGTTAAACATTTTATTAGCGGACCCCTAAAAAAATTATCATGAGAACCAACAAAAGTTAATTTTCTAATAATACGGCAACGGGACACATATGATTTCGTATTAGGTTTTCTATTACTTTGACAAGGGGAAGAATACTGGGCATAGTATTTCGCAGTTACTTTTCTAGTAATTCGACGACGGGTAGTATACTGGACATAGAAGTTGTATGCATCGTAAATTCAAAATAAACCTCAGATAGAAAATCAAAACATTATGAATAGCTTTCTGGGTATGATAACTATAGTTTTCAATGGACTTATAAAAAAAATAACTGTAATACAGTGAACAAAATCCAACTTACCGAGAGCCCGCGCAGCGAGCCCTTCGTCCCCGCCATCTCGCCGGCGAATGGTCGCGTCCCGTCGATGCGCATGCGGTGCTGATTTTTAACAGCGTAGTTTGATAGTTCAGGGTGCATTTATAACACCTAAGACTGTAATTAAACTGTCTATTTTTTATGTAGTTTTTTTTTCATTCGACGGGTAATATATTACACGGCGTCGAATTAAGGGTTAATTTCAAGTATACGGCAGTGTAACTAGTTCTCGAAAATGATATTCCCTTTCAAAGAATCGACTGAAAAGCTCGTGCTCGGAAAAAATAATGGCGTTGTCTCTGGTTTCTACATTTCAAGACTTGTCTTTGGTATCTTATTTTCTTGTAGTGATGTGCCGATTCGATTATATTCATAATCGATCAATCGATTATGCCATCTGATGCGTAATCGATTAATCGATTAATAATCGATTATTAATCGATTATGATAAAACCATACGAGGCCTGTAATATTCAGCACCTAACCCTCTGTTTCATGATTTCGGGATTAAAATTATCATTTCCTATTCGAACAAAATATTTTAGAATCACCAGTAACAAGACAAACAACAAAGATAAGTTTGTACTTGCTTTTTATTTTACTAATAAATACTTACACACAAGAATATGGATAAATACTTTCATAAATGAGATCTCTAGATTATCAAATATACAATCAATAACAATTAGGTCTATTACTATTGAGTATTAATATTAGTTATGGCCTAACTAGATAAAATATTAAGTCTTAACAATTCTCACAACCATTCAATAAGGTCGGTATATTAATTTTAAACTACACTGAGCTATTTACTTACTTTTACTTTACGAAGTAAAACTTTTAGAACATATTAAATATAAAAAATAATAGTCACTTTTGAAATGACATTAGCCTTGGGTCATTCATTAGCACCGGTTTGGTGAGTTAGAAAGGGGGTAAATAGGACTAAAGCTCACGGTGATTAAGTGCCGGTGCCGGTGCGCCGAGCCGGCGGGCGTATGGAAAATCCGGAAAACCTCTATTCGGTAGATATATTTTGAGAAACACCTTTTCTCAAAATCCGGTTAATAGAGCTTAAAAAAAACTCGATTATTTTTAATAATCGATTACATAATCGATTATGATTTTCGTAATCGATCATGGTCGATTATTTTGATAATCGATTAATCGATTATTTATAATCGATTAGGAACATCACTATTTTCTTGTCACTGTCACTGTCAAAAAGCACAGACGATATAGGGTAAAAAAGTTAAAAATTGGAAGTCTTTGATTGGAAGTTTGGAAGTGAGAAGCCTCAGAACCTCAGAACAATGAGAAGCGAAGTTTGCCAAGAAATGTAAAAGTTAAAGTTTTGTGTTAAGTCATCATCACATCATCATGGGCCCAGAAATTGAGCAAATGGAGGCGATGATCGTCTTTGTTGAGGCCAACGTGGAGATGACGTTGGGGCGGGCCAATCTTTCCGAAGAAGGGAGGGCCCATATGCAACGGCTCTGGCAGAGATTGGCCTCCCATCTTAATGGTATATCGGTGGACTGCCACCAGCGCGACGCCACGGGGCTGGCGTCATGTGAGTACCTCTCATACTTCTCTGTTTTCTTCTGCTTCTGTACTTGGCTTGCCTCAAATCAAACTATCTGTATACCAAGTTTGTGACGTCGCAGTTTCCGATTCCCACGACACAAGTTACTATTTTTTCTATATTAAATTAATAGTAATATTTCTAAATAGGTAGATAATTTTCCATTTAAAAAATAGGTCACTACAACAGTCTTCACAAAATAAAAGGCCCGTTTTGACAGTTCACGCCCATGAAGTTTTAACCCCAAATGCATAGGTAAGTAATTAAAGCCAACTTTGCACCTAGGAAAACTGCTTCTATTACCTATGCATTAGGGGTTAAAACTTCATGGGCGTGAACTGTCAAAACGGGCCTTTTATTTTGTGAAGACTGTATGATCACCCTCATCTGTGACTATGACCCTCTTGCACATTATGTATTTGGTTTGTTTTCTTTTTCAGTACTTTACAGACTTCAAATTCAAGTTGCAAAAAAAGATAAAAAATCAGAAGAAGGAGCTGTCAGCAACCGGTATGTACCTACAGTCCTACCATCTTATCCGTAGGTAGAATGGCCAAAGTGGAAATTATGGCTGTCATTTTGGAAACACCATTTTGTGTCATTGTATGGTATGACATGGTATTGACCCGCAAATATGGCAATACTAGAATATCACTAACGGTCCCTTCATTCCACATAAACATAGATCATTACCTTGTACTGTAAATCCCAAATTGCACCTAACTAATTTACATAATACGTGTTTCAGGGGGAGGAGGCAATGCCCACATAGATTTGACGCCGCTTCAGGACAGACTCTATGCGGTGCTCGGTAGAGATTTTGGGGAGAACGCTAACTGCAGGAGGCGGTGGAAAGGGGTGGGGCTAAGGAAAGAGATGGCGCTATAGGACAGAAAGGGATGAAACGGAACGGAAAACAATAGGCATATCTCATTTACAAAGAGTATCTCATTTACTTATTATGCTTCGAATAACGGTACAGTTATTTAATAGCTGAAGGCCATAAATACAATTTACCAGGTATGATTTCTCATTGATGTTTTATTTTTAGGGGGTCTCTGTAATTTATAAAGCCTGTATCAAAGATACCACTGCTCAAGTATACGTCATTTCCCGAAACTATGAGAATTAGCTGCTTGATCGAAACAAATGAAATCTCGATGACAGAAATTACTGAGGAAATGCATAATTAATTATAACATGGTTATAATTGTAATTAATTTAATATAATATTTAGTACCAAAACATTTATATGCTAACACGTGCAAGCGTGCTGCGCGGCCGCAGCTAATTTTGCACCCTGAGTTTCTTCATCATCACCATCATGACACCATAATATATACTATAAACCATGGATTATGGAAGTAAAAGCGGAGTACTATTATCTCTTCTGTGGTAAAAGGTAAAAGAGTGATTGATCATCATCACTGTTATCTGTTGCACACACAGCACAAAACGGAACGTTCTTTACACTAGGGATGGACTCCGCTTTGTTGTAATCATTGGACGCTTTTATACTTCCGATTTCCAGCAAATAAATCGGTAGGTATAGTAGAGAAGAGAAATGATAGGCAGGGAGGGACAGAGCTCTACGCGAGGTGAAACGCTGTTCTCTTGTTAATTTCTCAAATACCTACTGAAATGCTGGAAATTGGAACTATAAAAGGGCCCATGTATCGTAAGCTCTCAAGCTCTCAAACCAATAATCATATAGACTTCTCGATTCACCGTTTGACACATAGAATCGAAAAATATCGATCCACACGACACTATTGTCTTGAAATGGCCGACGTTTAGGGGGAGTGTCGTACGGAAGTTGTGTTTTTGATTGAATTTATACGTTCAAAGGTAAGTCTCTATTTAATAATTACTGCTAAATGATACAGCGTACACATAGAAATCATAAAAGTGTTACTTCGAACAAGGTTTTTCACACAATAGCCTATTTCCGGTAGGTGGGTACACCGGCTGTGGCTTTGGTATTCAAAACAATGATGTTTTTGCAATTTTATTTGTTCTACAGCCGCATAAACTACCCGCGACTCTTGTTACAAAACTGGTTTAGATGTCTGAGAACTGCTACATTCCAAGGAAATATCACACTTCCATGTTATTTATGATTTCTGATGAAGTTCCTTTATTCTTGAAGTATTTTTTGCTGTGTTTAGTTATTCATGCTTCGAGTAAACCCTCCAGTAACGTATTATGACCTAGGTATATTTAGATTCTGTAGGGATTCACGTATTTTCTATACATCCATAAATAATATTTAATCTAAACACGGGTACACCCTATTTTCTAATTTAATTAAGACTAAGGCTAATCCTTGCTTTATTAGAGAAATGATGAAGTATGATCTTCGATAGTAAACTCACTCCCTTTTTTCAATTTACACTACCATGTCTTTCCAATTTCTTCCAGCTTTTAGGCCTCTTGGCCAAGAAGCAACCAAACATTCCAAATTATAAGACTGTAGAGATATTTAAATAAAGTGGACCAACATGGCATGGAGATTTAAAGCCTCAAAGTACAAAAATGCCGCTCCGATTGTGCCGAAACCTGAGGCATGCATCAGGGACATCTGTGTGGGGTCGTATCAGACATATGGAAACAACATATGCGCTTCTGCAGCCTTTATGGCCTTCAACTGGGAGCATGTCGGGTCAAGTATGGCGGTCTTGCCTCTGGATGACTGTGGCAGAAAGAGTAAGACTATGCCGTTGCTACATGCTCACTCGGATACCATCACTGGCATGGAGTTCTCACCGTTTCATGATGGTTTGCTGCTGACAGGATCACAGGACTCTTTGGTAAGTTCAAGTTATAGTATTATTGGGGCCATCCAAGCAACATTCAGATTTATTATTCTAAAATATCTCTGTACAAAATATAACTATGCAAAAGACCAACTTAAATGTATAACCCATATAAGGTCTATTTATGTTCCTGTAAAACAAATTGCAACAGCTTTCAAATTTTTTCTTGGAATCAGTTTGACAACTAAAAAACATTGACCATGCAAGACTGAGCAGGATGCAAGTATTTCAGGCTATAATTTAAAGTAATTTTAATGTCAATTGAAACCAAGACATGCCATGAGATACAGAATGAAAACAATTGTAAACAAACATATTTCTATTGTACAGAAAAAGACAATCAATTTTGTAAGTAATAACTTTTATTGTCTCTACACAGGTGAAGCTATGGCACATTCCTCCCGAGGGTCTCAAGGAGTCTCTCTCCACTCCGGAATGTTCCCTCTCCCAGAAACAGAGGAGAGTGGAGAATGTTGGTTTCCACCCGGTAGCAGACGGTCTGATACATGTGGCGTCGGGCCACGAGCTTTCTCTGTGGGACCTCACCACACAAAAGGAGGCCTTTGGTAAGATTCATACTCCAGTCTATTCATGATAAGAATGCAGTGGAGTCATCACTGTCACACCCTGTAACCAATCAAATCGTTTCCAATTATCAAGCCAAGTTCACAGTGGTCAGTTGAAGGCAAACTTTCGCACGCGACGGTTGTGTCCTGTCCTGTGGGTGTGTGTTAAAACAGATTTAAATTTAAAACTCACTGCATTCTTATCACAAATAGACTGTAGTTTTATTTTTCACGACTATAGAACCTATTATCAGGCCTTTCGTAAGACAAAGATTTAACTCTGCAACAGAAGCCTTTGCTTTGTCACATTGCCAGATACTTCCACTCATCTTTGAGATTCATCATATCATTTCCATAAAGGGGTTTGAAAATGGTTGTATGGTGCCTGGGATACCTGGTACTTAATATGTAAATAAATGACTACAGTCTTCACAAAATAAAAGGCCCGTTTTAACAGTTCACGCCCATGAAGTTTTATCCCCTAACGCGTATGTAATAGAAGCGGTTTTTAGGTGCAACTTGTACGCTTTGCTTGTACGCAACAGTAGGCTTTTATTACCTACGCATTAGGGGTTAAAACTTCATGGGCGTGAACAGTCAAAACGGGCCTTTTATTTTGTGAAGACTTTAAATAACATATTCAAACTGAATTAAGTATCTGATAAAGCTATTTGCGACATTTTGTCAAAGAATATTTTGTTATATGTAATTAAGTTTTCTATTTTACATATGTTTTATAGGAACAATGGGACATTTTAGTGAATTTCAACTTAAGGTATCCCAGAAAGGTTTCATGTTCTTTTATACTACATCCAGTATGCCGCGAACACACGGATGTGATCCAATCAGCATCGTGGAAGCGAGACGGCAAACTGCTGGCGACCTCGTGCAAGGACAAGCAGTTGCGCGTCATCGACCCGCGCGCCGACAGCGCCGTGTTGTCGGTGGCCGGCAGCCATCAGAACATCAAGGATAGCAGGATCGTGTGGCTGGGCGATCAGGACCGCGTGCTTACTACTGGTCAGTATTTATTTTCGAAAATCCCTCAAAACCTGAAGACCAGGGGGGCAATTCTGGCGCTAGCGAGATCAGGTCCATGGTCGAAATATCGATTTTGAGATACCGAAATCTCTATTAAAAAAAAGAAAAAGCTACTCTTACGGCTAGCCTTTCGACCAACCGGGATATCTCTACCCGTTTTCGATCGAAATAAATATAAATCGAGATCGTTTTCGACGGATTTAGGCGGTATCAAAACCGATATCTCGACTGGGGAGATGATCTCGATAGCGCGAGAATTGGGGGCCAGGTTTTACAATCAATGTGTCCTGCCTAAACTCACGTATGGTGCCGAAACATGGACCCTTACAAAGGCGAACATGCACAAAATAAAAGTCGCACAAAGGGCCATGGAGCGTGCCATGTTAGGCACCAAACTTCAGGATCGTGTTCGAAATACAGAAATAAGACGTCGCACTAAGGTTGCCGACGTCGGCAAGCGAATCACGAGACTGAAGTGGGGGTGGGCAGGACACTTGGCACGGAGGGATGACGGAAGGTGGACCAAAGCGGTAACGGAGTGGCTACCCAGAACCGCAAAAAGCCAAGTAGGCAGACCACCAGCCAGATGGACGGATGACATGACCGCCATAGTCGGTAGGCAGTGGATGCGGGAGGCACAGGACCGGAGCGGATGGCGCGGTAGAGAAGAGGCCTATACCCAGCGGTGGGTAGGTGTTAACACTACTTTCCACCCACATTTAAAACTACTTTCCAAGCAGACTTCTAGCTTTAGCTGTTTGGCCCATGCTTGGATGACTCAGTCAGTCTGTCAGGACTTGTATTATACTTTATTGCACAAAATAACACATTTTACAATTGAAAGTGGACAACACATAACAAAGGCGAGCTTATCTCTATTAAGAGATTTCTTCCAGCAAACCTAGGATGGACAGGAAATAATTTAACAACAGGTAGACCCATGTGCACAACATTAAATAAGTTAAAACAATAAACTACTTAACAATACGTACATAAATACCAGACTTATGGACTTGTTTTATAATATTCATGATATCCAGATATTCATCGCGTTTCTCCCGCCAGGTTTCGACGCCGCCCGCCTTCGTCAGATTATGATCCGGGACATCCGCAACCTGTCCCAGACGCAGAAGACTCTAGAGCTGGACTGCTCCACCGGGATCCTGATGCCGCTGTTCGACCCCGATACGAACATGCTGTTCCTGGCTGGCAAGGGAGACACGACGATATTGTATATGGAGCTGATGGATCGGGAGCCTTATTTGGTTGAGGGGTTGAGGCATTCAGGTACGTCTTTATCATGCTTTAAGCCTCAAGCAGGAATAGTTATTTGAAAAATCCGGAATGCAGTAAATTCATACTTTATGGATCTACCACATACATACGGAAGTTTTCCGTTCGGAATTTTCGCGGATTCGTATGGGATTGAATCCCGTGACGGAATTCCGAATCGGAAGAATTCCGACTGTATGTGGCCGGCCTTAAAGTGATCGAGTTCAGATGAAGTTACTGACATTTAAATATGCGTAATTATTCGTGATCAGGGTATCACCACATTGGCGAGCGCAGCGCTCTCAACATCTCGAAAATTGGTCTGGTTTTGAATATTTTTTTTTGGATGTTTTGTTTTATGTAAAAGGAAAATTAGGAAGTACTCAAAGGAACTAAGTACTAAAAAATATTGTTTTTTATTCGCCGGGTCAATAAAACTTCTCTACCTTTGATAATGACCCTATAACGCACATTAGGTGTGTGTTGTTGACTCGTTAAAGATAAAGTAACTTTAAGTGAAGCTGTCTAAACAGGAATGCACTCTAACTACGATAAATATTGACTCAACTACGTATTAGTCTTCGAAGATATTTTGGTGATAAGAATCAGGCCACCATTTCTTCGACTGTTTCCGTTACCGCAAAGCTCTGTCCCCTATAAGCAAAGAACTAAAACATTGTGATGCGACGCCACGATAACGATAACGAAAACGGCCATAGTGAATTCCTGTTGTTAGGGACATCATTCTGAGCAATTTTCACTATAAAAACAATTGGATCAGAGCTACTTTGATTTTTCACTTCTCTATACAAATTTCCCACCTATGTCGTCACACGCATCACAATGTTTCAAAGAATGCCCCCTATGCGCCAATAGTCAGATTCCCAAATGAGACTACTCCTAATGCCACCCGTTGTGTGTTGTGACGACCTCTGTGGCGCAGCGGTCGCGCATCGGCCTAGCTGCTCTGCGTGAGGTCCCGGGTTCGAATCCCGGCTGGGGACAAAAAAAAACCCAGCTCTTGGATGTTTACATGTTTGTGATGTCTCTGTTTCTTGTTCCCACGACACAGGGTGTCCTAGTGTGGGGCCAGCGGGGCGATTCTGGCGCTAGCGAGATCATGTCCATATGGTCGAAATATCGATTTTGAGATACCGAAATCTATCAAAAACAAGAAAAAGCTATTCTTACGACTAGCCTTTCGACCAACCGAGATATTTCGACCCGTCTTCGATCGAAATAAATATAAATCGAGATCGTTTTCGAGGGATTTAGGCCGTATCAAAACCGATATCTCGACTGGGGAGATTATCTCGCTAGCGCGAGAATTGCCCCCAGAAGCAATGTATGTGCCTGTATGTAAATGTTTATGTTGTCATCAGGCGAGCAGACCAAAGGCGCGTGCCTGGTGGGCAAGCGGGCGATGCGCGTGATGGAGGGCGAGGTGAACCGCGTGCTGCAGCTGGCGGGCGGCACGGTGGTGCCCATCATGTACCAAGTGCCGAGGAAGGTGGGTCCACTCGAGTCACTAATGTTTATATATTAACATTAACAAAGGCGCGTGCCTGGTGGACAAGGTGGGTTTGCCAGGGCAATATATAAGATGATCGACTCCCTCGGGAGTAGAGTACAAGGACTGAATGCGCGCAGATACTAAACTGATTTTATTATTAGAAATACTTAGCTTATATATAAATCTGTACAAACTAATACAATTTAATTTATGTGTATTGTGTAATGTCTTTCTTAGTAATATGAGAAATAATACTGAAATAAATGTTTTTCTTTGATATAAGTGGTGTTCATAGACGCGTTAGCAAGATGAGATTATGCTCCTGCCCTGACTCTTGTCACAGAATATGTGGCCGATGCAGCAAAAAATACTGAAATACACGAAATATTGAAATAACCGGCCAAGTGCGAGTCGGACTCGCGCATGAAGGGTTCCGTGCCATTATCTATAAAAAACCGCAAAAAAAATGTATGGGAGCCCCCCCTAAATATTAATTTAATTTTAATTTAATTATTTATTTTTTAAGTAAATATATACTCAATATATTGTGAACATTTTAAGCGTCTACCTGCAACCATTATCAATATCGAGCAAAAATGAGCAAAAAAATCACGTTTGTTGTATGGGAGCCCCCCTTAATATTAAATTTCTTTTGATTTTTATTATTTGTTGTTATAGCGGCAACAGAAATACATCATCTGTGAAAATTTCAACTGTCTAGCTACCACGGTTCATGAGATACAGCCTGGTGACAGACGGACGGGCGGACGGACGGACGGACAGACGGACAGCGAAGTCTCAGTAATAGGGTCCCGTTTGGCACCCTTCGGGTACGGAACCTTAAAAATAAAGGTGTCCCCTTACAAGAAACGTGATTTTTGTACTTCTTTGGTAAGATTGTACGAAACCCTCCGTATGAGAGTCCGACTCGACTAGCCAGTCAGCCGTCCAGGCAGCGTCCCCAAAAGACCTAAATCTAGTATAGTATATTTATTGCCATAAATGTACATGTAGGTAATCTATTGTTCTATTTATTCAAAGGTTTAGAACTTTATCTCGATGTGGGTAGGTTGAAAATCGCGGGCCGTGGACTTTGAATGGACCTTTGAGTGGCTAGTAAATAAATCCGTTGCAATGCTCTTCCTTTCAGAGCTACCGCGAATTCCACGCCGACCTATACCCCGAGACGAGCGGCACGGTCACCCATCTCAACGCGCCCATGTGGCTCGACAAGCAAGACCACCCGCTGCCGACCATCTCGCTCCATCCCGACGCGAACACGACCGGACAGGTGAGACGGAGATATCTGATAGGTGAAAGCTAGTCACATCTGTGTGGGTGGCAGGGAAATTACGCGGCGAAAAAGTAATCGAATTGACAAGTCAGTGACTCATAAGTACAGGGTGGCGAGTCGCGTACGGGTATGGCTTGGCAGTGTCTATAGCGAAAGCGCAGATTTGTGTTGTGCACCGTCGACAAGTCAAAGCAAGTTTTTTTGCGCCCTCGCTATTAGCCACTGGCACACTATTCCGCAGGCGACTCCAGGGCCAGGGGCTGGATTCTATGCTCGAATCGTATGGCAATAGAATAGCTATAGCGAGGGCGCGAAATAACGGTTTGTATGTCAAGCACGGGGAAGGTAAGCCGACTCGAGAACATTCGATACAGTAAGCTTTTGTTTTTAATAGGAAAGTTTGTCGATATTGCTATTTCCATGCGATTCGCGTCGCCACCTGGTTCCGTGACGTCCAGCGAGTTGCGTCGCCACCTGGTTCTGTGACGTCCAGCGAGTTGCGCAATTAATGTGCAATCAAGCACATAATGGGGGCTATTTGGGAGGTGTCAAAACCACTAAACTAGAGGAACTAAAGGCACTAAACTGACAACCTTCCAATCCGACAGCTCTTGCGCGGTGGCCACAGATTCCATTTTCAAACACACCATTGTAATTCGTTTAGTTAGTATAATTCGTGTCGCCTCCCAAATCGTAGGCATGGTCTCCCAAGGATCTTTTGGCACTTGAGTGACGTTTAAAGAGCGCTAGTTCAACGCAACGAACGTGTCATCAAGCGTTAGTCCCACTTGTCACCGCGTGCCAAAAGATTGTTGCAAGCTGTAACTTTGTTTTACCCCGTTACATCATGAGTAGTCGGGTAAGCTCGAGTATCATTTGGCGAAGGTGAGGCAAATTTAAACTTTAGCAGTAGTGACGTGTTGACACTGCTATGATATACTACCCAGTCGAGTTGACTTGAGACCTCAATAGTGACGTCATTAAGCGCTCTATTGCTTCCCAGCGAGGTCTCAAGTTAACTCAGCCAGGTAGTACATGTATTAATTTATAGCTAGCTTATTTGGTGATCATTTGAGTGATTTATGTGTTATTGTGAATGCTATAATCATTTTAAGAAAGGGTTTTAAGTTATTTAAATATTTTGCATGTTTATTTGTATATTTTTTTTGCTATTAGGTAATTTTCGGTTTACCGTGTGCTTTCTTTCGGGCAGATTACAGAAATACCAAAAAATAGGTATAATATTAATTTATTTGGGTGTTCTTATGTGTTTGTGTTCTGTAGAATTAAATTTTAGTGTGGTTTTGTGTATTTAAGTTTGGTCAACGATTTACTTCATGTATGTGATTTATTTTATTGCAACAATAACATGGTGTCAGATAAATGTATGAGTGCTTTACTAGTGTTTTTATTAGAGTGGGTTTTTAGTGCACGTCTATCCGTAGTGGTCAAAAGTAAGTAGTATTTTTTTTATTTGGCTTTAATATTCATTCAACATTATCTTCCCAACTCTCATAAGGATCATTTCTTCATTGATATCTGCCCGTCGTTTATATTTTTTGTCCAATTAATCTCTAGGACTTATCTCTCAGTCTTATGACGCGTAATACTTGTAACGCTCTTCTGCATCTTTGTCATCTAGACATTCCTATCACGATCCCAGGGCCATGATTCTTAAACCAAATCGTATGACACTGGCTATAGCGAGAGCTCAAAATTCCGTTTTGACTGGTCACAAACCGGTGTTTCGCGCTCTCGCTAAATCTATTGGCATGCGATTCGCTTGGAGAATCCGGCCCCTGTCAAATTGCTGTTTTGAAGGATCTTTGCTTGCTTCTACGTGGAACCAATCAGAGCGCGATTATTCCACACGAGCTACAATCTAAAACGACTGCAATTTGAATTTGGAACGAACGTGTCGAAAGATACTGAATAGAGCTACAGGGGTATGATTCTCGCGCATTCGATGTACGGATATAGCTTCCTATATAGAGTGATTTTGTACAGGAGCATGATTCTCGCGCATTCGATATACGATATCTATACCTATATCGAGTGATTTCGTATGGGAATCTGTCAATATAGGTCTCGATATCCGATTATCGAAGGCGCGAGAATCATGCTCCAGGTTTCGATACAGTTGTCGATATTCGAACATCGAATTCGCGAGAATCATACCCCGGTTTTCATTCATTACTCCTTACCTTCACTATCTGAAATCACCCGGCTTAAATCACCCTCTTCCTATAGGTCCACCGCGGCAACTTAGAAGACACGGTCAAGGCAATCCTAGCCATGCCGCCGCCTAAGAAACAAGACGCCAAGAAGACAACCAAGAAAGAAGAAACCAAACCAGTCCTGAGAGACCCTTCCCCACTCGCTGAGACGAGAGACGAAACTGACAGAATCGATCACGTCAACGTGAAAGACCTAATCAAAGGCATGGAAGGCAAGAAGCCCAAGGAGGCAGTCACGCCAACAGATGTCGCCACCAACGGTTTCCACAAAAACGGCCAGAACGGCACGGAAGAATCAGAAGCAACAGACAAGTTCGAGAAATCAGAGAGCGTTGAGTCAGAAGCGACGCTGTGTAGAAGCGATAGTTACGTGAACGGGGCGCAGGCGCAGGTGCCTCCGAAGCCGCTGCCGAGGTCGTCGATATCTGAGGCGGGGTCCGGGGAGGAAACCCCTGAGGTTCCCAAGCCCAAGCCCAGGACCACCGCTCTGCCGGTCGCTGGATACAAGGTAGAAGTGGTGTAGTTGTCGTGAGGTTGTTGTTTTTGACGACGGTTTATATATATCTTTTTGTTTATACTTTGTATTCCTAAAACGACTTTTAATTTTGTGTCACAGTCACAGCGCTTGATATATTTTTTTTAATTCACGGTCTAGACACCGTAAATTCGTTGCTTGAATAACGGTTTACCTATTTTAAATGTTACAGTGACACCAATTACAGAATTGGCAGTAAAGCTGTGCTGTGCCTCTGTGTTTCGCTTTCATTCAGATTTTGTCTAAACGGCTGCACCCGCCGTGAAAAGGTGCACCCCGTATGGAAAAAGACGTAGGCTATGATTCTTTAGGTCTTGCCACACAGCCACCTATTTGATGTGTTGTTCGCTCAACAGCCTCGCCTCGGACCGAAGCCGTTCTCAGCGTCGCAGGGCAGCGAGGAGTTCTCCTTCGACAAGGTGTTCTCAGTTCCCGCCGCGCCCGGGAACAAGCCGGACTCAGGTAACATTCATCATCATCATCATCACCGGCCTGTTCTCAGCGTCGCAGGGCAGCGAGGAGTTCTCCTTCGACAAGGTGTTCTCAGTTCCCGCCGCGCCCGGGAACAAGCCGGACTCAGGTAACATTCATCATCATCATCATCACCGGCCTGTTCTCAGCGTCGCAGGGCAGCGAGGAGTTCTCCTTCGACAAGGTGTTCTCAGTTCCCGCCGCGCCCGGGAACAAGCCGGACTCAGGTAACATTCATCATCATCATCATCACCGGTCTGTTCTCAGCGTCGCAGGGCAGCGAGGAGTTCTCCTTCGACAAGGTGTTCTCATTTCCCGCCGCGCCCGGGAACAAGCCGGACTCAGGTAACATTCGTCATCATCATCATCACCGGCCTGTTCTCAGCGTCGCAGGGCAGCGAGGAGTTCTCCTTCGACAAGGTGTTCTCAGTTCCCGCCGCGCCCGGGAACAAGCCGGACTCAGGTAACATTCATCATCATCATCATCACCGGTCTGTTCTCAGCGTCGCAGGGCAGCGAGGAGTTCTCCTTCGACAAGGTGTTCTCATTTCCCGCCGCGCCCGGGAACAAGCCGGACTCAGGTAACATTCGTCATCATCATCATCACCGGCCTGTTCTCAGCGTCGCAGGGCAGCGAGGAGTTCTCCTTCGACAAGGTGTTCTCAGTTCCCGCCGCGCCCGGGAACAAGCCGGACTCAGGTAACATTCATCATCATCATCATCACCGGCCTGTTCTCAGCGTCGCAGGGCAGCGAGGAGTTCTCCTTCGACAAGGTGTTCTCATTTCCTAACAGTAACATTCATCATTATCATCATCATCATCATCATCATCATCGTCATCATCATCATCATCATCATCATCAGCCTATAAGGTAAATAGTTTTCCTGACAACGAACTGAATAAGCAATGAAAATAATTAGGTAAATGTGTTTTTTTTCTCATTTTTCATGTTTGACTAAACAACACAATCCTGTGTTCTCTACATTACTATATATTACTTTTATTACTTTACTATAACGATAGCTACTTTAATTATTAGTCAATACTATTACTCTTCTTCTTTTAACTAACCACTCCGCTCCCATCTTTGAATGAATGTTGTATGTAAATAACAGCTGCATCGCCCGTGTCTTGCGCGCCGGCCGCCACCACGCCGCTGACTTCAACGCCGAAGGAGATTACTGAAGACAAGGACAAATCTCTTTCGCCGACCAGCGATGTGGAGGCCGCTAAAGGTAACGCTAACTCACTCAATTAATCGCTCACGCACTCATTTACTTGCTTACTCACTCACCATTCGGTCATTCACTAGCTCACTCACTCACTCACTTGTTGAATCAATCACGCACTCACTTACTTACTCATTCATTCACAAACTCCTTATCTTAGGGTGGCCTAAAAGGACTTGATTTCAGGGCTGTAAAACCTAATTAAAAAAACATATCTTTGGGCGGATTTCCGCATGTGTGATATGCGCGTTTTAGATACGATCATAATCCGCGCATTCATAGGCTCCTATCTATTGTCACTGTCACTCATTCAATCTCTGATTTTCAATCCCACTCATTCTCAATGATTCACTCACTCAATCATTCGCTTACACACTCACCCACACGAAAAAACACACACGTGTAGTATTTTACGTAAATTTATTTTGATACATAAAGTGTACAAAGGCGTGCTTATATCTAAAAATTCTTCCAGCAAACCAAGTTCCGATGAGAGAGGTTGATAGCTGAGCGGGGGTAGACCCATGTGTACAACAATAAACATGTGATAGTAATTTGTGTATTGAGATTATTGTATTTCTTTTCCAGAAGAGTACACAAACGGCAAGTCGGACACGAGCCTCGAGGAGGAGGTGAACTCGTCCGACTCGGGCTACCGGCCGAAGACGCCGAGCACCGCCGAGCGGAGGAAGCTCTTCGAGGCCACTGAGTGAGTACAAACCGGACACGAGCCTCGAGGAGGAGGTGAACTCGTCCGACTCGGGCTACCGGCCGAAGACGCCGAGCACCGCCGAGCGGAGGAAGCTCTTCGAGGGCACTGAGTGAGTACAAACCGGACACGAGCCTCGAGGAGGAGATGAACTCGTCCGACTCGGGCTACCGGCCGAAGACGCCGAGCACCGCCGAGCGGAGGAAGCTCTTCGAGGGCACTGAGTGAGTACAAACCGGACACGAGCCTCGAGGAGTAGGTGAACTCGTCCGACTCGGGCTACCGGCCGAAGACGCCGAGCACCGCCGAGCGGAGGAAGCTCTTCGAGGCCACTGAGTGAGTACAAACCGGACACGAGCCTCGAGGAGGAGGTGAACTCGTCCGACTCGGGCTACCGGCCGAAGACGCCGAGCACCGCCGAGCGGAGGAAGCTCTTCGAGGGCACTGAGTGAGTACAAACCGGACACGAGCCTCGAGGAGGAGGTGAACTCGTCCGACTCGGGCTACCGGCCGAAGACGCCGAGCACCGCCGAGCGGAGGAAGCTCTTCGAGGGCACTGAGTGAGTACAAACCGGACACGAGCCTCGAGGAGGAGGTGAACTCGTCCGACTCGGGCTACCGGCCGAAGACGCCGAGCACCGCCGAGCGGAGGAAGCTCTTCGAGGGCACTGAGTGAGTACAAACCGGACACGAGCCTCGAGGAGGAGGTGAACTCGTCCGACTCGGGCTACCGGCCGAAGACGCCGAGCGGAGGAAGCTCTTCGAGGCCACTGAGTGAGCACACGCTTCTAACTTCTCTTAGAGCAAGTCTTAGGGTGCGTTTCCACAGAAGCGGGGCTGCGCGGAGCTGAGCTGAGGCTTACAAAAATTTACCAATGAGATTGCTCAAATCACACATCTCATCTCCGCTCCGCTTCAGTGGAAACAGTATTAGCTGAGTTGAGAAGAAGGTATGGAGTGCTGTGCGTGGCGTGAAAGATATAGGACATGTAGGACCTGAATGATGTACGAAGCGTGAAAGATGTAGGACATGCCAATGCCTTTGCCACCACACAGTACCATAGTTCTAATTGACTGTTACGTTTTCAGTGGTAACGCGTCCATAGCCGATCGCCGCCGCGCGTACGAAATGCGTTCTGTCAGCGTGGCCGTTGAATCAGAGACGCCGCCGTCGCCCGCGCCGCTCAGGTGACGTTGATAGGGAGCCAATATTATACATAAACAGACACACCAGGGAGCACTTATCCAGTGGAGAGCGCATAGATACATTTTCCTTTGAAACTCAACTCACCAATTTACGGCGGGGGTAACTTGGAGAGCTGTGATTGGTCAGCTGCTGCGGAGGCAGCTGAAAACTTTCACTAAAGCAATGGCGGCCCGTCATCGTTCATAGGTTGCATACGTTGCATACTACTAATGTTTGGCGAGATGCATTCCCCCGCAGGCGCAGTCAATTGGATATAATTATAGTCTCTGATACACACACACACACACACCCTCACACACACACACACACACCCTCACATTGCTCTTGGCCTCACACGAAGATACCGTGAGTCGTGGGAACCAGAAACAGCGACATCACAATCATGTAAACATCCGAGACCTGTTTTTTTTTTGTATTTTTTTTTTATATCCCCAACCGGTGATCGAACTCGGGACCTCACGCCACAACCGCTGCGCCACAGAGGTCGTCATAAATAATTGATCATTAGGTACCTACCATAAGGTTCTTAATCGCTGGCTCTTTGGGATTAATCCATCAAAGCTAATTATTACATAACATAACGTCACGCCTTTCCTATACAGAGACAAAGGTATAACTGTGTTAGTTAATAATGTGTCTTAAGTTATTATAGGTGCCGCCATCCACGACGACGCGTGACGTAGCTATTTGCATCTTTCTTTTTAATCGAGGCACTCTGCTGAAAGACAAAGCTGCAAATAGCTACGTCACGCGTCATCGTGTAAGCGATACAGCTTTCCAGCTTACTTTTTGCGCGCGGTGACAGTTGGAACTAACAGTTGATGACTGATGAGCAGGGATCGGAATTGAGGTGTGAATTTAGCTAAAGTTTGCAGTGAGACATAACATGGAGCTGTTACAACCTTACAACCACTTGAGTTGAACCGGTTTGAATTTAACCGGTTAAATTTCAGGTTTTTTGTTTAACCGGTTTATTATTTTTAGTTTTACATGTTCCTTACATTTGAAAGCTGCTGATTCCCAAAAAAATCATAACTTTTTATTTTTCAAGTTTTCGAAAAAACAAAAAAATAGGCAATAAGTATACAATTTCTAGAATCTATAAAATTAAAATATAATTTAATTTTTCTCCAAAATTATTAAAATCAAACCGGTTCAACTCAAGTAGTTGTAGCAGCTCCATGTTATGTCTCACTGCAAACTTTAGGTAAATTCACACCTCAATTCCGATCCCTGCTGATGAGGAATGAAACGTCTTGTAAACTTCACTCACGCGCCAAAAGATCTCTGGAAGGCTGTAGTTTAGTTCGTATTCATTATAATTGTCCGTCCCTAAATGCCGGAGCTAATTAGTGTTGTCTCGCAGGCGCCGAGACTCGCTGAAGTCGCGCAAGAGTCCCGACCGGGAGGACAAGCGCGCGTCGGTGCCCAACGTCACCACTAAGCGGACGTCCACAGTGTTCGGTAATATCACAGGGTGCTCATCCCATACAAATTATAATTAGGGAACCCTTCGTTAAAAAGAAACCGTGGCGTGAGGAGTAAGATTAGTACTTTAACCCCTTCACTCGCAGAAGCTATTGTGTCGGCGAACCAGCTACACGCCATGGTTTTCTGTTAACATACTTCTAGGTGGCGCTAATCTTAGAATAAATCCTATATATCTTAGCGCCATCTCGTGGTATTTGCAATTTTTCGATGGTGCTGCACCAAGCTCGAAAGCCTCGAAAGAAGCTTCCGTAGCATCTCGGTTTACGCCGGTGTCATATTTTGTTCTAGGTGGTCTATCTGTATTAGTATAATATTATAGTGGTGAAACCAAACGCCTTTGACATCTGTCATCCTTTCTGTCACTCTGCATCGGCTATCTTTCTGTAAAACCTCGTGTTCCCCATCATCATTCTTTTGAATACAATCTACCTACGTGAAATACAGTCCAATCTTTTATTGAAGACCACACCAGGATCCCTACTCTAGATCCCTATTACTATCTTGGTCTAATATAACTTAGCGTCACGCCTTTTCCCATACGCGGTGGCAGAGGCACAACTGTGCCCACTTTCAGCCAATGACTCAATACCTACTCCATTTTGCGTGACGGGAGTAATTTTGGTTTATCTCGGTCTAGTGCCCCGGAATAATGCATTGAGGTCGCCAGCACCACACCTGGGCCCTGATTCTGTACGCAAATCGCATGACAATAGCTGTAGCGAGAGCGCAAAATTCCGCATTTGGCTTGTCGCCGAGACATGTCGTGTGGTAGAAATATCAGGAGCTCTATTTCTCAATCGCTCTTTTGCTAACGAGCGCTCTTTTCTACCGATTTTCAATTCGCTCTGCGACGATTGCAAACCACTCGTTGCGCGAGTCATATATCACACGAGCGAATGAAAAATAGAACTCCAGGCTCCAGACCGTGTAGCATAAACATAATTTACTCTATGGTGTAAACAGTGACATATCTGCTGACAGGGCGCGTGTCGAAGTTCCGCCACCTGAAAGGCACGCCGGGACACAAGTCGACGCACGTCGAGAACATCAAGAACATCAGCCGACAGATCTCCGGCGAGTGCAACGGATTCTACGGTGAGTGTGAAGTGTGTTCAGAACGTATTCAATGGGTTATATCATGTGAAACTGAAATTACGTGATACTCGAAAGACAACGAGGATCAAAAAACATATTGGTCGATATTCTTTGCCTTGGTCCAGAAGATGCAAGAAATACGTTTGCAAATATCTGTACAATTAAAGAACTTTGACGTTGAAAGTTAACTGGTGATTATAACTAAACATTGGCTCTTGTAGAATCTGACAACGTT